>APFE030120098.1:0-24614 GCA_000404065.3 Pinus taeda | reverse complement strand
AATAAAAGTATTTCACCAAATTAAATACTTTTTCCCTCCAACAAAATATAATAAAATATTCCAAGTGGTTAGGTCTAGAATTTGGTTAATAATATTTTATTATTTTCCATTATTCAAGAATAACCTACTATTTTTTTATAAAATTAAGGGTTTTACATCCATTCTTCACTTTCGATTATTTACAATGTTGCACTCACTGTTGCAGCTCTGAATATTATCATTGTCACTTTCCATTTCTCTTTATCCTTGAGTTCCCATTTGAGCTCTACACACATGTTTTGCTGGGTTTATACATTGTAGAGAGGAAAGGCTCTACCAAGTTGAAGCATTGAGGATAGCCAAGAACCCATCCCATTTGAGGGGGATTGGTAACATTTTACCTATTCCTTTCACTAGGTTTTACGTAATAAAATTAAAATTTCATATTCTTGTCTTGTTCATTGGTCATTTTGGAGTTATTATTCAGTATAGATCTTATTTCCTTATGTTGTATAACTATTTTTGCTACAAAGATTTGGAAGTTTGCAGGTTTTATTTCTTATATCTGTTGTAGATCTAAAGGGTTCTACAACCATTTCTATTGTTAGGGTTGTTTATCATCCACAACTTAATGTGTGCCCTTTTCATACACTTTCCATAAGAATACACTATTAGACTTTCGATATACCCTTCTACACGAAAAATGAGAAATACATGAAAAAATGTGATTGAAATCACATTTTTTTCATGTATTTCTCATTTTTCATTTAGCAGAGTATAGAAAGTATGCAACATGGGTACTTTGGATGAGGAATTAATTTTTTCATCCAACGAGTACTCTCGCTCGAAATTTGAGTAAAAACTTAGGGAGATAAGTTGAAAATATGAGTTGAAAAAGTAGTTTTATTATTTTATTATTTTTACTTTTTTACTGCAAAAATGGTGAATCATCCCCCATGGTTGACATCATCATCTTGAATCCTACTGGCTCTTATAAAGTTTATTTTGGCTGTACATTTTTCTTAGGAGGCCCATTTTAGACATCAAAATTCCACTAATGACTGATGGCCAAACAAAGGTTGTCAAAAAAATGATCGTACACATTTTGCACATGTACAACTTGATGCATCCATGAACATGGGATGAAAGCATCCCCTATGTCCAACACCACTACAAAAAAGCTCTCCATAGGTTAATGGTCCATAGCCCTTTTCAGGTAGGGCCGAGATTTCAGCCATTATGTCCCATTGATGTGGCCATACTATTTGCAGCTACTCAGAAAGATTTGGCTCATGTCCAGTCTGAAGACGACATGAATAACAACTTCACTGAGCACATTCAACACATCCTCCAGCAGGTCCATGATATATTGGACAAAGCCAATGCCAAGTACAAGCAGTGTCATGATCAACATCGAGTGTCGCAAAAGTTCTAAGTGGGAGACAAAGTTTGGCTACATTTGCAGAAGGAGCACCTTGTTGGACCCCACCGCAAGCATCACCCACTCTGATATGGGTCATACACCATCACCAAGGCTATAGAGTACAATGCCTTCGAGCTCAAAATTCCACCACTCCTTGGGTTGAACCCAACATTCAAAGTAGACTGCCTCAAGCCATATTTTCCACCATGGTTGGACACATCCGACATTGCAGGACAACTCACATTAATAGAGCTAAACCTGGACTACATGGAACATGCCACAAATGATTAGATCACAAGCATGTAGATCAAGAGCACTCACCAACAGAGGATCCATCTATATCGAATTGTCAAAGTAGGCCAACTCCTTCAATAGGACAAGTGGTTCACTAGGGATGAGGTTCAAAAGAAAATTTCCTCACCCCATGGAGGTTTTGCACGCAATGGGGACCATTGCTTCCTAAAGAGGGAGGATTGATCTAGGTGTATATTGGTGGCCACCTGCCTATTCCACCTAGAGCTCCAGTCAGTTTCATTTGCTTCCTTGTTTATTGCAACATTTACTATTTATAGCATTTTTGCAGGTCCTAAACTTCCGGAGCAGTTTTAACCCCCTAAACGACATTTTTTTGAGGTCCGCGTTAGACCCACAGCAAAAGGTAGGGGCTTGCTGCAAATATTGTAGTAACCGAAGAGACCTTTCTAACAAGGTATCGTATGCGCCAAACAAAGATATATGACCAAGTTACGACACCAAGAAGTTGGTTGCTCAACTAACCCCAACCGAGCCCACAAACTCTTGGTATTCCATCTCCTGGGGTTAAGATTTCAATTGTTTATGGTTTTCCCTTGTTGTTCAATAATAAATAGGCCCTTGAGCCTCATTGTAACATATTAAATAGGCATGTAGCTACCACATCCCTTCTCAGAGATAAGCTAACATCAACCGAGCTAGTTTATTTCCATTCTGTTTGTAAGCATATTTCAGTATTTTGGTATTAATGAAATGAAATGTTATTTCTGTTGCATCTCTATATTTATGGTTATATCTATAATTTGTGGCATTTTTGTTTAAGTTCAAATCAATGCCTTAGAATGACAGTTGTGTGAAGGGATGTAAAATTTAATGAGGAGAAAGCCATGCGGTGTTATCTTGAGAGGGAGCTTCAGATCCCGCTAGAAGAGGAACTTTTAGCTCTAAAGGAGGAACCTCAAAAAGTTGTGGAGTAGCCACAAATTGAAGAGAACAGAGTGGAGACAACCACTCAAGCATAACTATCCAGAGAAGGAAAAAAAAAGAACTAGGGAAGATGGGAGACTTGTGCATGATGCGAGGGAGAATGTGAGTGCTCCTTCAAATCAACGTGAACAAAGAAGGTCACCTAATTAGTACAATGGCTACATGGCTCTGATGACTGAGATTTTAGAGACTGAGCAATCCTATTTCAAGGAAGTAGTTGAGATACCTATATGGGTTGATGCAATGGTGGAGGAATACGAATCCATTGCAAGTAATAGTGTTTGGGAAGTGGTCCCAAGACTAGTAGATATATCAATTGTGGGTTCGAGATGGATCTTCAAGGTGAAGCAAGTAGCAGACAGAATCATCGAAAAGTATAAGGCCAGATTTGTGGCCAAGGGGTACTCTCAAGTTGAGGGAATTGAATATCAGTATACCTTTTCTCATGTATCATGGTACTCATCTAGTAGATCAATTCTTTCTTTGGCTGCACAGATGGGGCGGAATATCCACCAGATGGTTGTAAAAAAATCATTCCTCAATGGAGTTATTTAGGAGGAGGTGTACATCAAGAAACCAGAAGTCTTTGAGAATTTTGATCGAGAGTCTCATGTGTGTAGACTCAAGTGGGTGTTGTACAGTTTC
Organism: Pinus taeda; assembly: GCA_000404065.3. NCBI lineage: Eukaryota > Viridiplantae > Streptophyta > Pinopsida > Pinales > Pinaceae > Pinus > Pinus taeda. The sequence continues at coordinate 21,328 of APFE030120098.1, read as the reverse complement.
GAATGAACACCCCATGCTTTCTCACTGGTTTGGGCTTCACCAAAAGTGAAGGGGATGTAAACCTTTATAATATCTTTGTAGAAGGTAAATTATTGATTATTGTCTTATATGTTAATGATTTAATTTTAACTGGTAATGGTAAATTGATCAGATCTTACAAGGAGGACCTTGCAAGGGAGTTTGAAATGAAGGACATGGGTCTCATGTGCTACTTCCTTGGGTTGGAATTATGGAAAGGAAACGGGGAATTGTTTGTCTCTCAAGGAAAGTATACAAATGAGATATTTCACATATTTCACATAGATATATCCAAACAAATGGAAACATCTCTAGTGACCAACTGGAGGAAGGAGGATGCCACTTCAGATGAAAAAGTTGATGCTACCATTTATCGATAGCTATTGGGTTCACTAATGTATCTTGTGAACACATGACCAGATATGTGTTATGCAATCAACCAATTGAGCTAAGATATGGTTAGGCCAACCAAATTAGTTTGGAAGGCAGCTAATCATGTTTTATGGTATCTCAAACGCACTACCTATTTTGGACTATGGTATAAACAGACACAGGGAGTGAAGCTATGTGGACTCACAGATGCAGATTGGGTAGGGATTCCATCAAACCAAAAGAGTACATCAGGTGGAATTTTCAGTGTCGGGTCCATAGCAGTTTCTTGGTACAACAAGAAGCAAATATCTATGGCACTCAACTTGATGGGAGAAGAATAGATGGTTACAAGTCAAGAAGCATGTGAGGTGATATGGATGAGAAAGGTACTTGTTAGATTCTTTGGTTAGATGATTGATCCAACTATGATCTATTGTGATAATCAAAGTTGTATCAATCCCTCTTAGAATCCTATTTTTCGTAATCAATCCAAGCATATAGATATCTGGTCCACCATTTATGGGAGTGTGTAGAGGCAGATAATGTTGTTGCAGTACATTTCGACAAAGGAAAAATATGCTCACATTTTGACAAAGGCCTTGTCAAGAGGGAAGTTCGAGTTCCACAAGTTCAAGATAGGGGTGGTTGATAATCCCTTTTTTACTGAAAGGGAGTGTTAAAAAACGCAACAAGAAATTCTCAATTTGATTTGTCCTTGAGTAAATTCATAAAATTCGAATTTCCACATCAACATACAACTTGGATGCAGTTAACTTGTGTGACATGGGTTATGTCACCTATTTAACTCAGTAAATTCGAGTTGGAGGAGTTAGAGTTCATTTAAGCATGTTTGACTTCTAATTTGTAGCAATCAAAGTCAGTTATCTCAAGTTTTTTTAAGATAAACTAGTTCAACCTATTGGAGGAACTATTGGAAGTTCAGTTGTGTAGTGGGACTTCAGTAAAACTCAATGATCATCTAGTTAACTGATCAATCAACCCAAAATAGCTAGTGCATGTAGAGAATTAGAGTTACCCAGTTGAGATGGAGATTCCAAGGCAATGTAACATCAATGGTAGACTTTTTTAGAGTGTACATGTGTTGCATGCAACCTGATGATCAACTTGAGGAATTCTGCAATCCATTTTGGAGAAATTCCTAAATAATGTGGACCTAATTTCTCAAGCAATTGTACAGGGAAATAGGGGCTCAAGCAGAGGTTAAAATTGACCAAGTCTGGGTCAGAGCTTCTCAGTGAGAAGAGACCCTAGGTTATGCACTTACAGGTTGTGCTCAGTTTAGAAAAGCAATTGTATTACATCTCAATTCATTTTATTTTTTTTTAGATTAATCGAAGTACCCATGGGGGATTTGAACTAGTGACCTATCACAAGGGGTGCCTTAACAGCACACCCATTCACCATCAATCCAAAGCCCCGTGGGCCTCAATTCATTATGTTATGCAAGAAGGCATTGGGTTTTTTAGCAGTTTGCTTTCCCTAGGAAAAATATTATTTGCATGTGTGTGATTTATTATTGCATGTATGAGATTTTTGTTCTAAATTGTGACTAGTAGAATATGTTTTTGTCTTGTGATTTTGATTAAGAATTCATGAGCAATTGCAAATATAAAACATAATTTCTACAATAATGACCTTACATCGAGTATCATGAGTATCCATAAAACAACGCAAGTGCCAAGTTGGTTTGTTAACTTTGAGAGAACAACATGTAGGAATTTATTATGTCACCAAAGCCATCACTTATTTTTTATTTCTCATCCTGCATGATAAGAAGCACCAATAGCTCTAGAAATAAGCACACGAGTAAGATGTTCAAAAATAGGAGCCCCGCATTTAAAGAGTGTGTTACGGTCTTATAATTTGTAGGATCTCAAGGTGATTGAGTATTTTATCTCATAAATTTCATATTGTAAATAATATTCTATGTAGTAATAATTTCCAAAAAAGGTCAAAACCTTGAGAAAATAAAAAAATATGCTTGCAAGTCGAAATGCGGCATTAGAGAATAATTAATTGTGTTTATATTAAATTAATCACATCATTTAAATGTGATTGAATAAATTGTAGTTAGGCCTTGGCACCATAGCTTTTATTTTATTGTAAAATTGATTACGAAAAAAGGATTTTTTCGCTTGTGGTTAAGTCCCGTGCACCATCCAAACCCCTGATCGTCACTCTGTCAAATCAATGGTCAACTGGGTTTTTTCGGCCCCACCTTGCCATCCTACCTTTATTGGCGGTGGTTGGGGGGGGGATATGAAAGGCTATTCCCCTCCCCGCTGAACCAACTATACGTGTCATCACCTCGCCATTTCGTACCCCCTCCCCGCCCCCCTTCACAAACCACTTACCACTTTGACCCCCCTCCGAAAACCACCAACCTCCTCACTTTTTCTCACCATAATCCACGTTCCTAGTTATGTTACCCTCCACTTCCACTCAACTACCATTTCCCTACCTCCATGTCATTTCACCACATCACCCTTGTGGACCCCACTCCCTTTCCACCAACCATGTGCCTCCACATCATCCCCCACCTCCATGTCACCTCCCACCTCCATGTCATATGTTTGTTTCATGGTCAATTAAATTATGTTTTTTTCCCTATACAACACAGTAATTTCAAACATGGTTTACAAACAACATAGAATGAATTTTCAAAATTAGAAACATGTTTTTGTTTCTAACATCCTCATGCACAAAAACCTCTCTCATTTTTATAACAGTTGTTATGTTTTGGGAGATTCAGATGAATCTTTGTAAGTATATTTTCTTGAAGTTTCCTGTTTTCAGTCAGTGTTTTCAAATGCGGTTTCTGAGCAGGTGGAAATGAACTTTCAAAAACTGAAATAGGTTTTTGTTTCCAACATAATCATTTACAAAATCTCTCTTAGTTTTTTAACATCTATTATGGTTTTGGATATACAAAGGTATTACAGGACCCTATTTTTCATAATTTCGAGAGGAAAAAGATCAAAGACAATTAGTGACTTGGAGGCCACCTCATCAAATAAGAGTTGCTATCAAATTCGAATTGCTCTTATTTGTCATTAGCAATCCAAAAAAGATAGTGCCAAGTAGATTCATTAGTTTTGAATGTCCTATATTTTAGTTCTACTTGTGTAAGAAATTTTGAGATATTTATAAACAAATCTCGAGATTTTTTCAAGATATTTTAGTTTAGAATTTGTATAAATACTTCATCATTTGAAGTAAGAGATGTTGATTGTTGAATATAATTTCCTCTACAAATTTTATTTTTCTAGTTGCAGGAAGCACCAATAATTCAGGGACATTCTTCACAGGATTCATGTGGTATACTAATTGGTGATGTTTTTCTTCTGTTCATGTGTTTAAACATTGTTTCTTTTCTCTGTCATTTATGAAAAGCTTAATTGCATAACAGAAACTATGATGAATAGGATAACTTATATAGAACACCCTGTTCTGGATGTTAATAATTTATATGTTTTTTGTTGAAGTCAAATTAAGGAATTCTTCATTTCTCCTTAGTTTCTATTGAATCTTACATTTCTTATGTTTCATAATTCATCTAAAATTCTGAAAGATCCAACTAGTGCAACCTAGCTTTCCCTGTGAAACTCCTTCAAAGTTTGATGCATATCCAGTAAATCTCTAGACTCCATAACCCAATGGAATTATAGAAATTTAATCAACCAAACAAGCCAATAAAAAGCAACCCTTACAATCATAACTAGCTTAAAATTCACATAAAACGTAGCTAAATTTTACAGAGAGATCCCTCTCTGAAGCTGGTAAGACTAGATCTCAACTTCCAAAGTGGTTTTGATGTTGTCCTATGTGTTTACTCCCTCAACCTCAAAAATACAGAATCACAACATAGTGCAACCATATTGGGGAAGAAACTTTCATATTCCCTAGAAAAGTGTATCAAGTTCTAGATCTGATTACTAATGGTGGATAGTGATCAGAAACAAGAAGGTTGTATAATTCACTTGGCGACTCCGTGTTCAAAGTATCCAAAGCTTCAAATTTTTTAGTGTGACTCCACTGTCAAAGAATCCGGATTTGTAGAAAACTCATGGCGACTCCACTGCAAGTTAATCTGATTTCTTTCTAAACAAGATGACAAGTTATGTGGAAAATCCTTTGCCTTGTGAAGTTTTAAAAGAATTCATGGATGAATTAGCCAATGTTCAAATTGATGAAGATTTTTTAATGCCCATGTTTCGTTTTTTGAAATTTAGCAAATTTTATCCTAAAAGTAAAGTTTGTTTTCTTGAGTTAGTTGTTGAAAGATTCGAGAAGGATATTGAACTTTTGGATTATCAGATTCAGTCCTATAATTTCCAGGATCCTAAAAAATTCTTGGAAAATATTCCTTCTCCAAAACAAGAGGAGATTGTATTGCCTTTTGATTTGCAGATTGGTTAGAATTATGGTTTTGAGTACAAGACTGAAACTGAACAATGGGAATCAGGGTTTAACCTTGAGAATACAACTGATGAAATATTCCATGCTCAATCCGTCAATGAAGACCTGCAAAATAAACTAATTAATCATGCCTTTACTGATCTTATAAAAGACTACATGAAGGTTCTTTTCAGCTCAAGTGTTAAATCATGTCTTCAGGACCAAATCCAACAACAGTTCCCATTGCACTCTATAACTTTGATTTTATGGACAAAAAGTCAAGTTTTCCTTTTGATTGTGCTAACAAACAATCAAGAGGCCCACTTGTTTCAGCAACTACTTTACTGGGCTCATTGGAATTTTTGTATTATTTGGTTCAACATAATTTTCAACAATGTAGAGTAGGTAGCAGTGTGCAAATAAGCTCAACACCCTGAGCATCATTTTCAAGCATTATTGTCAATTTCAGTTTCAGATAGTCATACAACTTTCAGTTTAGTGTGTATTTCAGATTTGAATGTGCATAATGGTTTTGATTCCAGTTTGAAGATTTTTAGTCACATATATTTTTAAGACAAAACATGTTACAAACTTGGGAATAGTCCAATGGATCAGGCTACTAGTCTATAGTGTTCTTGGCACCTCACATGGAGAGTGGCATCCCTAGCTGGAGCCACTATTAGGGTCCTATAATTTATAGGATCTCAATGTGATTGAGTATTTTATCTTAGAAATCTCATATTGTAAATAATATTCCATGTTTTAAATTATTTCCAAAAAAGGTCAAAAACCTTGAGAAAATAAAAAAAATATGCTTGCAAGTCGAAATGCAGCATTAGAGAATAATTAAGTAACACATGTGATGAGCCCCAAAAATGGATAATTATATGGGCTCATCAGCCTCCTAATTCGACTTAATCCACCATTATCATTAGTTTATTGCATGTTTTTGATTATATTTATGCTAATAGAGTGAATTGGGTTAGTCATTATGCCAACAAGTCTAATGGGTGCTTTGTGCATTCTTTTTGGTCAATTTTGAGACAAAATCAAAGGTTTTAATGAGCACTTGGCAGCCAAATTCGTGGAAGAACAAGGGAGAGGATTTGTAGGAAGGTGTCCCCCTCATTTATGGGCCCTTACCTCGAATTATCCACCATCAGCTCAGAGTTCAAGGGCCACCACATAAATTATCACAAGGGAAGCCGAGCAAGGGCTAGTAAAGTTGCTATTAACTACAAGTTTTGGCAGCCGAGTCCCTAAAGTTTAGGAGGATTTTTGGGGTCCTCAATTTGTATAAATAAGAAGGCTTAGGTTCTCATTTCAGTTAGTCACTTTGTAGGCAGAAGTTAGCTAGCTTGCAGTTCGATTTTAGTCATTTTTTAGGCAGTAGGTTAGCTCTGCATTTTAGCACATTTTCAAGCTTTTTCTTGTAGACAGTTTTTGGGATGTAACTATTCTTTTGATCAATAAAGATGAATCCAGCTTTGCACCAGCTCTAATCTCTCTTAGGAGGCTGTAGCTCTTTGGGTTGGGCCCGACCCAAGTGCCCAGTACCTCTTTTGTTTACGTTTATGTGTTTTTGCTGCATTCTTAGAATAAAATCTGATATTTAAATTAAAATCTTGTTTTGTTACTTATGTTGCTTTTGATGGTTAAAGGCTTTTCATGTTCAGATTGATTTGATAGGTTAATAACAGAGAAGATCTTTAGAAAAAGGTTATCAATCACCTCTGATCTCACCTCTCCCTTAGTGGGACCATGAGTTGGGACCAAGGTGTCCTTGCTGCCACCAAAAACACTGTTTTTGCCTCTTCATGCAATTGCTAGTGTTAGATTTTTAGTTAGGAAAGTTGATACCAGTTGTACTAGCATGTTTAGAATCTTTTCTTGCTCAATTTCCATAGTTATCTTGCATGATTTTCTGCCAATAAACTTTTGTTCATCATATTTTTGGTTTGTAGGTCAAAGTAGGTCAAAATATCTAGATCTCTTATTTTGTTAGTCCTTCTTTGATTTGTTTTGAGAGATTGTGTGCAGATCACCTGTAATCCATCCTTGCCAACCCTTCCTCCATCAATGCAACCTTCTCCATCCCCTAACTCAGATTCTTGCCCTTCATTTGCCACATCTTCCCACTTTGACCTAATTTCCATATTTTTGTACAACAGTGCTCTACCTCTCCTTGAACAAATCCAACCATCCTCATCACTCCTCAACTCCATCCACCAAGTCCTGGACCTCCTCACACCCTTATCTCACCTCCATACCCACTTATTCACCTTTCTTCCTCCATCAAACCTCCAAAACTCCCCTTCTGAACATCCTGTAGAAAATTACAGAACATCCTGTAGAAATTCCAGAACATCCTGTAGAACCCCTATAGATTTCCTGTAGAAGCTCACGAAAGCGGTTTCTTGATAGCCAAACTCTGTGAAACTCTTTGGAAGGATGCTAGGGACCCCTTAGGCCTTCTTCAAACCTTTCTGACCTCCTGCAAGCATTTCCTCTTGCCAATCCACCTCTGCATAGCCAAAAACAGTTAAAACACATGCATAATAATTCAGCGAACTTACTCAAAAATACAAAAAGATGTTTTTTCCAAATTTTACTGTAGAAGTAGCTTAGTCACATGCATTTTATTTTCCTAGAAGTCAATGGCATCCATTTCCACTGCTTTCATTGCTTTTCTTGCACCGGTAGGGTTAGTTGATAAAACTAGGGTTTGCTAGGGTTTGCATTTCCTTTCCGCTTTTCACTTCTTTCTACAAGTAGATTAGCCTCTATTGAGTTAGCTTCCATCCATAAAAGTTAAAATATTCTTCTAAGAGCTTATAGAAGTTGGCTTAAACTCCTAGTGGACTTGTGCCATCTGATCAAGTGACAGCCGCGGCAAAAGCTAGTACTTGTGCATATAGCACCGTCGCTTCCAAGTTTGTTACGAATTACCGGGTTGATAAATTAAAGAAGCAAGTCCCAGGAGTTGCAGCATTATTGCTGCAATACTAGGGCCCACCATCTTTTTGGCGCCATTTCCGGGGAAGCGTCAGAGCATTGGTGATTGTTGCTTCTCTTCTATTCTCTACTACAACCTTCTGCTAAGTAGTTTATTTCATTTCCATTTTGCAATTTCGTTTCCGCAAAAGTAGATTAGACATTTCCTGCTTTCATTTCATTTCAGCAAGCATAGATTAGATATTTCCTTCTTTCATAGATTAGCATTTCAATTCCGCAAGCGTAGATTAGCATTTCAATTCCACAATTTCAATTCTGCAAGCGTAGATTAGCATTTCAATTTCGCAGTTTCAATTCTGCAAGCGTAGCTTAGCATTTCATTCTTGCAATTTCATTTGAGCAAAATAGATTAGTCCTTTCTTGCTTTCATTTCAATTCCGCATTTTCATTTCAGCAAGATAAATTTTAGTTAGTTGCAGTTCAATCTATTTCAGTTTTGCAGGTACAAGTAGAAAAAGCAAAAAATCAACTAAAAAGATTTCCTTTCATGCCTTGTAGGAGTAGAGATAATTCAGAAAAATGATTGCACAATGCCCCCACTGCTTCACACAACCAACCTTCTCTCTTCTTCGATGGCTGTGATTAAAGAACCCTTAGGTGGACAACAAAACATATTTGAAGAACCTCAAGGGAAGAAGAAGAAGAAAACATTCCTTTGGAGCAAATGGCTGAAAATAGAAATGTTGGGAGCAATACCTTTTCTTCCAACTCATCCCTTTGTGTTAGAAAAGGTTAATGTGAAAATATGTTGGAAGATTTTAAGAGTGATATGAGGCAATTTCTTGCCATGCAACTGGATACCTTACAGATCCAAAGGAAGCAAGAGGAAGCCAAGAGGGCTTTGGACATCTTTTGTCCTCAGTGCACTAGAAAGCATCCTAGGAATGAATGTCCAATGCACTCCCTAGAAGTGTGTTTTCTCTGTGAAGAATACCATCCTACGAATCAGTGCCCTTCCTTGCCTGGACTTAAAGCTGCAAACCAGAGAGCCAAAGGAGCCACTGAATCACTCTATTATATGAACCAAAGGAAGCCACATGGACCCATACCCCACCAGCAGGGAATGCAAGGGACATCCCAGACCTATTACGACCCCTATCAAGCCACTTCCATGCCTTCATGGGGTCCCCCTGCTCATCCTTCCTGGTTCACACCCCTTCCTTGGTCATATCCTCCTCAATACCATGCTTCTCTAGTTGCTCATTCGTTTTACTCTTATGCTTAGCCACAACCTCAGTGGAATGCACCTCTTCAGGGGTGGAGGCCCCAATACAACTCTCCTCCTGCTCATTTGCCTCCACCACCTACCCAACCACAACCCCATCCACAACCCCATCCACATCCATATCAAATATACACCCCCACTCAACTACCCATACCACCATTTCCAAACCTGCACATTGGAATAGCTCAAACTTAATTGAAAAGCTGAGGCACAACATGTCCAAATGACTCCTCTTGAGCTCAATGATCTTCACCATAGCTCAGGAAGAGTATTGCAAAAAAGAGATTATCTTGAAAGCATTGGAGGACCAAATCCAGCAAAAGAAGATTCAAAAGAGGAGATCAAAGAACCATGGGCTGCACTTGATGAAGAGAAGGCATCAGAATCAGAGATCGAGAGAGTTCCCTCATGGTTACCATCAAATCCTCCATGTATTCAAGAGAAAAATCAGCAAAAAGAGGAAGATGTGAAGGTCATGATAGAAGAAGATATGGATAATGATCCAAATCAACAAAAGGACCAAGGATATCAGAGCTATATTGAGATATGGTTTCAAACGGTCACTAAGTTGTAGCAGTACTCTCTTCCTCAGCTATGCTTGGTCCCTTCAAAGTCAAATCATTTGGTCTCTGAAATCTGGATACCTGTCAAAGCATGCATTTCAAGCCTCCACATCATTTTGTCTCTAATCTTGATGTGCATATGGGTTCATTGGAAGTATTCTTATACTTGAAAATGATTGTGTTTTTCAAGTAGGGTAGGGTAGATAAAAAAAAGGAGAAAAATGAAAATAAGAGGAAAATAAAAATCTAAGGTGAAAACCTCCTCGGAGGTGCCTCAGATTGGCTCATTGATTGAAAACCTCCATGAGGCAGTCAATGGGTTGGAAAAAAGAGAAAAGAAAAAGAGAATAAGATCCCTGGGTGAAAACCTCCCTTGGAGGCGCCCAGGGCAAGCAATTAGGGTGAAAACCTCCATGAAGCGCCCTAATTGTTTTAAAAAAAGAAAAAAAAACAAGTCTAATCTCTGTGAAATAATTGCAGGTTGCAGTGAATACATTGTAGGTAAGGAGGGTCGCGCTAAACGAGGATAGGGGTCTATACCAGGCTACAGGACATCCCTACAGACACTCCCTCCATGGCCACTTGCCTTTCCTAGGATTTGATCACATTCAGGTTGAGATTCCACATTCTCAAGAAGTTCTAGGCTTTCTAGAGGAAGTTTTGTATTTCTACAGGAAACATCATGTAGAACCTTCGGGCAAGCCAAAATCGATTTTGGAGGGGAATCTGAAGGTTGGAATCTATTTGTTAGGCCTGTAGCCATCCCTGTTTCCATCCCTCACCTTTCTCCATCATTTTTTCTACCTCATTGTGCTTCTTTTATGAAGATTGTGTTTTCTACAAGAAGTTCTTGTAGAAATTACATAAGGTTGGAAACGGATTCCAAAAAGGAATTTTGGCGAACATGATAGCTTCCTAAAGGGTTCATAAGTCCTCCTACCTTATTCAAACTCCTTCTCCATCATTTCCATGCCTGCATCACAGGCCAAGCTCATTTTTTCTTTCTATGCAAAAACCTACAGAATGCTTTGAAGCAAAAATACATAGAACATAAATTTGTTTTTTCCCTCGCGTGAAAATCGTGCATCCATTTACAAAAGCATTATATGGGGAGTTGTACAGGGATGATGGCAACATGCCCAAGCAGTTTCAGCCAATTCTAGTGCACGGTTTTCAAGAAATCAGGCTCCATAACCTTCAGCCATTTTTTCATTTTCTCCATATCTGTGCATCCATTTCAAAACCTATTTCATGGGGAGATGCATATGGGTGATAGTAACCTACCCAAGCAGTTTCAGCCAATTCCGATGCACGGTTTTCGAGAAATTGACCTCTGTAATCTTCAACCATTTTCTGTTTTTCTCGAAATCCGTGCATCCATTGATCACAATTTTGCTATGGAAGGTGCATAATGATGATAGAAACAAGCTAAGAAAGTTTCAGATCGATCCAGTCTATCGGTTGGGAGCTATGGAGAAAACAAGTTGTTGTCTTGTAAAAATTCAGCATCAGCAGCTTGAGGGTGCAGATCTAAACGTGGAAACAAATTCCTACAGCTTAGATCCGGCTAGAGGATACCTATACAAGAAAAACAGCCATGAATCAGCAACCAAGGCATCATGCAACCACATAAACAAATGCATGCAGCAGAAGGAAAGGCCACAACACCTCACAACAACCACATTCGACTTCCAGGTACGTAACTAAACTCGTTCCTCTCATTGCATGAATGTAATTTGAAAACTGTGTGAATAATGAGATGGTTGTGGTTAAAAAAATCGGTGGCCAACTAACTGGCCACCCTCATCCAGTTCAAACAGCGCTCGGTGGGTGAATACGACACATGTGCTCAGCCATCTCAGGAGGAAATTTGGAAACAGGTAGTGGTGACTGTTTAACCTTCAACGTAATTGATGGGAGTGATCACAGGTAGGAAACATGATGTTTCGTGACAGCACTGTTGTCTGCATGGGCCAGCGCACATTTTTACCACCTCATCCCCTCACCACGAATCACACCACAATTAAAAAATGCTCGGCTGAAACTCACACCACATGTTGTTCATTTGCACTTGCAACGTCCTCAACTGAAGTGTGCATCCTCCGCTTGCATAAAATGATTAACTAGTCGTCCTCCACCAGGTTTTCTACCTGTCTTCAAGATTCTGTTGCGTATCGAGCTCGCTCAGAGGCGCAGTGGCGTTCTACAGGAACCGAGGGGGGTCTTCTACAGGAAGTACGACACAACTTTCTAGAGCAGGGAAGCTTGGAATTTTCCATGTCGAATTTGGAGCTTGAAAAGAGGTAGGCTCAGGAAACTGCTCTGCATATGATGTATTTATATAAGGTGGAGGATTAAAAACATAATATTGGGTTGAAAGAAAGGAAAGTGAAGCTTAAAAGACTACCTGTCTTTTTTTCCTTCTTTGGGTTATACACAGTCTCTCCGTTTTCCTACTCTGCATCCAAAATATGTCTTTTTCTTTCTCACATTCTTTTGAAAAAAAGGGATGCAACCATAGAAGCCAACCTATGAGAAACCAAATTTGCAAGATTGTCCACTCTCTGAAGCAAAACATTGTGTTATAAATATTCTCTGTTCTATCAAAGGTATTGATTTTTCTCAAAAACCGAGAAGCAAATTCAAGTTGGAAACAGTTCGAAGAAAAAAATTGCAAATTTATGTCGTGAAAAAGAAGAACATGAGAAATTCCTAACTCCAAAAAGACAAACCTCGGCCATTTCTCTATTTCCAGTTTTGAAAGTTTGTTTCCTCCCTCCTCACCTAAACATTTCCAGCAGTCACCACACATCATGATAGGGAGATTTTTAGAAATATGGTAGGGGAAGATGAGGAGGAAATAGAAAAAGAGGAAAAGACCAAAATGGAGAAAGAAGAACTTGAAAAAAAGGAGGAAATCAAAATAGAAGATGAGAAGGAAGATTCAGAACAGAAAAGAAAAAGAATAAAGCAGAGAAGGTGGAAACTAAACAAGATGAGAACAAAGCCAAAACAAAGTGTGAGGAAGCAAGCTAACAGAGGCAGAGAAGACAAAAGAAGAGGAAAAAGGAGGAAGAGACACACCATGAGATATCAGTGAAACAAACCGAAACAGTTTCTACAGGAAGCATGAAAACATAGCAGCAAAAGGATAAATCACCTGAGATTTTGGCCCGGGAAGCAGCAGTTGTGCTAGCTTCCTTAAGCACAACTCCAAAACAAAAAGGGAAGCGAAAAAGGGAGCCTTCCATGTACTTTAAGGCAAGAATGAGCACGCGGATAAAAGCTGGTAGACCCCAGCCACAATCAAAGGAGCCAATTGTCATTAAGAACAGAACAGCTAACCAAAAGGAGGAGTCTCCTTCAAAGATATCCATCACCTATGAACGAGGAAGTCAAAAACCTGCACTTGGAGAGAGAGAATTCAGATGATGGACTCAAAGATAGCTTTACAGGAAGCTGAGACAGTTCTACAGGAAGCTGAGACAGTTATGATAAGCTGAGAATTCTCTACAAAAAACTTGGGCTAAGCTATTAGTTGCTCAGAGGATGAGAAACACTTTCAGTAGGGGTGATGATGAGCCCCAAAAATGGATAATTATATGGGCTCATTCAGCCTCCTAATTCGACTTAATCCACCATTATCATTAGTTTATTGCATGTTTTTTATTATATTTATGCTAATAGAGTGAATTGGGTTAGTCATTATGCCAACAAGTCTTTTTGGTCAATTTTGAGACAAAATCAAAGGTTTTAATGAGCACTTGGCAGCCAAATTCGTGGAAGAACAAGGGAAAGGATTTTTAGGAAGGTGTCCCCTTCATTTATGGGCCCTTACCTCGAATTCTCTACCATCAGCTTGGAGTTCAAGGGCCACCACATCAATTATCACAAGGGAAGCCGAGCAAGGGCTAGTGAAGTTGCTGTTAACTGCAAGTTTTGGCAGCCGAGTCCCTAAAGTTTAGGAGGACTATTGGGGTCCTCAATTTGTATAAATAAGAAGGCTTCGGGCCTCATTTCAGTTAGTCACTTTGTAGGCAGAAGTTAGCTAGTTTGCAGTTCGATTTTAGTCATTTTTTAGGCAGTAGGTTAGCTCTGCATTTTAGCACATTTTCAAGCTTTTTCTTGTAGACAGTTTTTGGGATGTAACTATTCTTTTGATCAATAAAGATGAATCCAACTTTGCACCAACTCTAATATCTCTTAGGAGGTTGTAGCTCTTGGGGTTGTGCCCGACCCAAGTACCCAGTACCTCCTTTGTTTACCGTTATGTGCTTTTGTTGCATTCTTAGAATAAAATCTGCTATTTAAATTAAAATCTTGTTTTGTTACTTAGGTTGCTTTTGATGGTTAAAGGCTTTTCATGTTCAGATTGATTTGATAGGTTAATAACAGAGAAGATCTTCAGAAAAAGGTTATCAAGCACATCTGATCTCACCTCTCCCTCAGTGGGACCAATGTGTCCTTGCTGCCACCAAAAACATTGTTTTTGCCTCTTCATGCAATTGCTAGTGTTAGATTTTTAGTTAGGAAAGTTGATACCAGTTGTACTAGCATGTTTAGAATATTTTCTTGCTCAGATTCCATAGTTATCTTGCATGATTTTCTGCCAATAAACTTCTTTTCATCATATTTTTGGTTTGTAGGTCAAAGTAGGCCAAAATAGCTAGATCTCTTATTCTTTTAGTCCTTCTTTGATTCGTTTTGAGAGATTGTGTGTAGATCACCTGTAATCCATCCTTGCCTACTCTTCCTCCATCAACGGAACCTGCTCCATCCTCTAACTCAGATTCTTACCCTTCATTTGCCACATCTTCCCACTTTGACCTAATTTCCATATTTTTGTACAACATTGCTCTACCTCTCCTTGAACAAATCCAACCATCCTCATCACTCCTCAACTCCATCCACCAAGTCCTGGACCTCCTCACACCCTTATCTCACCTACATACCCACTTCTTCACCTTTCTTCCTCCATCAACCATCCAAAACTCCCTTTCTCAACATCCTGTAGAAAATTACAGAACATCTTGTAGAAATTCCAGAACACCCTGTAGAACCCCTGCAGACTTCCTGTAGAAGCTCACGAAAGCGGTTTCTTGATAGCCAAACTCTGTGAAACTCTCTGGAAGGATGCTAGGGACCCCTTAGGCCCTCTCCGAACCTTCCCGACCTCCTGCAAGCATTTCCTCTTGCCAATTCACCTTTGCACAGCCAAAAACAGTTAAAACACATGCATAATAATTCCGCCAACTTACTCAAAAATACAAAAAGATGTTTTTTCCAGATTTTACTGTAGAAGTAGCTTAGTCACATGCATTTTACCTTCCTAGAAGTCAATCGCATCCATTTTCACTGCTTTCATTGCTTTTCTTGCATTGGTAGGGTTAGTCGGTAAAACTAGGGTTTGCTAGGGTTTGCATTTCCTTTCCGCTTTTCGCTTCTTTCTGCAAGTAGATTAGCCTCTGTTGAGTTAGCTTCCATCCATCATAGTTAAAAGCTTCTTCTAAGAGCTTATAGAAGTTGGCTTAAGCTCCTAGCAGACTTGTGCCAGCTGATCAAGTGACAACCGCGGCAAGAGCCAGTACTTGTGCATATAGCACCATTGCTTCCAAGTTTGTTACGAACTATTGGGTTGATAAATTAAAGAAGGGAGTCCAAGGAGTTGCAACATTATTACTGCAATAATGGGGCCCACCAACATGTTTCATTAAATATGGAAGTATTCAGTGGATCTAGAATTTAGAACTTTAACTAGATTAAGTTTTTTCAAAATGAGGAATTAGAAAGTCAGTTAGTTCACTAATTTTAATGTAGATATTCACCATTTTTGTGTAAAAATTATCATGATAAACTTTATAAAACAAATTTATATAGACTTGCTAAAGCAAATCTTTCACATTTTAATCCTGGATTTCTTACATTATCTATTTTAATATTTTTATGGTTTATAGTAAAAGATAAGTTTGTTAAGGTTATTTTATGAAAATAATGATGTGTATATTACTATTATTAACCCATTTACTTATAATCCGATATAGTAAATATCATGTATGTGTTAAGTCACGATTATTACTAAGGTAGTGTTGGCACAATTTAAAAGTCTATCACCTTTGCAACACTAGTTATATGGTTGAAGATTAAAAAACTCTAATAGATCATCCAGTTTATACTTGTATTGGAATTACATTTCAAAAGATTTGTGAGGCTACCAACCTTCTTGATTGTTTAACTAAACAAAATTATGGTGATCTTGAAACACTTCTTTTAATGTTTTTTTAGCATAACAATAAAATTCGAAATAACTTTTAATAGTATATTCTTATTTACCATAGTTGGTCTTAGTGGATGATAATCATCATTATCACCATCGTAATTACATACTATTGTAGGAAGTTTGCACCATTTTAGAGTTGAGGAGAAAAATAAATTTAGGATCAAATAAATTTAATGTTGAATGTGAGTAGTAGCATAATTTATTTATTATTTATTATTTGTACTTTTATGTTAATAAAGAAGTTGATTGAGGCTCACTTTATGAATAATAGATTAATATGCAAGATATATATTAAATATAAAGTTATTTAATGACAAATGAAATTTTTCGTAATGTGTCCAATATATACCATTATTTAGAACTTTAACTAGATTAAGTTTTTTCAAAATGAGGAATTAGAAAGTCACTTAGTTCACTAATTTTTAGGTAGATATTCACCATTTTTTGTGTAAAAATTATCATGATAAACTTTATAAAACAAATTTATATAAACTTGAAAAAGAAAATATTTCACATATTAATCTTGGATTCCTTACATTATCTATTTTAATATTTTTTTATAGTTTATATTAAAAAGATAAGTTTGTTAAGGTTATTTTATGAAAATAATTATGTGTATGTAACTATTATTAACCCATTCAATTATAATCCGATATAGTAAATATCATGTTTATGTTAAGTTACGATTATTACTAAGACAATGTTGGCACAATTTAAAATATTGGAATTAAATTTCAAAATATTTGTGACACTACCAACCTTCTTGATTGTTTACCTAAACAAAATTATGATGATCTTGAAACACTTCTTTTAATGCTTTTTTAGCATAACAATAAAATTCAAAATAACTTTTAGTAATATCTTTTTACCTTCTTATATACCATATTTGGTCTTAGTGGATGATCATCATCATTATCACCATCATCATTACATACTATTGTAGGAGGTTTGCACCATTTTAGAGTTAAGGAGAAAATATTTTTTAAGGATCAAATTAAATATTGAATATAATTTATTTATTATTTATATATTTGTACTTTTATGTAAAAAACGAAGTTGGTTGAGGCTTACTTAATGAATAATAGATTAATATGGAAGCTATATATTAAGTATAAAGTTATTTAATGACAAATGATCATAGTAATGTGTCCAATATATACCATCATAGATCCATTTTAAGTGTAGATGTAGGGATTAAATTTCTTCAAGTGCAAACATTTTTAGAGTGTGAAAGATACAATGTGTTATTTTTAATTGTTGGAACAACTATTTTTTTGAATGCTAAATAGAGTATATATATGAACAAATAAAATTTGAACCATAAAAAAACTTATATATATATAATATATTATAATATATATATATATATATCATAGATATAGATATAGATATAGATATAGATATAGATATAGATAATAAGATATAGATATATATATATATATATATATATAATATATATATATATATATATATATATATATATGAAGTTGTATGACATAAAATAAGTTACATAAATCTTCAAATAGTTACTTTTTGAAAAGTATAAGATTTAAACATCTAATTCACACACAATTTTTTACTTCTAATTACTTTACAAAATATTCTTTTTTATATTTTCTATTTAGAACATAATTTTTATTTTAAAGGGGCATAGAGGGACAAACAAACTTACACATTCCCCCATATTGGGCTGTAAAATGAGCCTTTCGTCTCAATTACTAATCATTTTAATGATCAAAATCAATCATGAATTAGAATAGTAACAAAGTAGTACAATTTGATTATTTTCAAATACAACAAGAAAGAGAGAGAAAATGACTAAGATATTTATTACAAATGTTTAGTTTTTATCCCTATAATGTTTAAGGATATTATATTGAAAAGAACATATTAACATTCATCTAAAACATAGATCCCTTACATTATTTCTATTATCATTAACATTTATATTTATGTATTCAATTTGACTCGTGAATACTAGATTGTGTAAAAAAAATCTTACCTATTAACAATATATTAATATTGTTTTTCTTACTATTATTGACCATTTTAAATTGACACTAACTACGTTTCCTAAGTTGAGTACAAATTAATTATACTAGTACAATGTTGGCACCACTTCAAAATCTATAAGAGGAAATATTTTATAATTCTAGTTGTGTTGTTCAATGATCAAAATATTTTTTTTTTTTATAAATTAAAGTGCAACAAAATAGCCAATTTGATTTATATCAATTATAATAAGGAAAATTAAGGAAAACTCACCTCAAACATTATATCAAGTGTCTAGCATTTATTCATTAAGTGTTTAAATGGTTTATATTAAATAGAATACTAATTAGGTACTCCACTGTTGTTTTAATATACCAAGTTTAGAAGATGTTTTTGGGTGCATTATTGAATTTGATTATGCATATTTGATATGGTGAGAAGTAATGTTGGTCAAAAGCTTTGAAAACTTAAATATTTTATGGCATTGTCATGTAATTTGTATAACACATGATTACTTTGAAATGTTAAATAATACAAAACTCCTTCAAAAAAAATATGAAGAGAATATTTATACAACAAATATGGAAAAGTGTGTGTGATTGTATATTAATAGATCCTTCAAAAAAAAAATTACATTCATGAATCATATAAACCTAATCTTAAGATATTCACTCAAGTAGATCAATAATGGCTTTTACACCATCTTTATTTATCTTGGTCTTCTTGCAATGTTCTTTCTTTGGCATCCATGCACACACTATGGTATTAATTGGAAAAGGGCCAAGTTCTTTGTCATCAGGATTTGGTACCCAATATTGCTCTAAAAATTTTCCATTGCATTTCCCTAACATAGGCTTCCAGTAGTCAACCTTTACATGAATATTCTCACTTTCATTATCCCTAAAGATATCTAAGATGGATTTTGCCATCCAAATCATCTCGCTTGCATCCTCATTTCTTGATCTAACTAGCAACATCTTTCCTTTCTCAACATCAATCATGGGATTGAATGTTGGCTTTGGCTTGTTGCATTTGGGTCCAACATATATTGGTTCATCTATCACATTATCAAAATCTCCATCCATAATACTTGAGATTACTTGGAGTGCATTACACTCAACATCAACAATGTGCCTTGTCTTGGGCTAGAAATCCTCAGAAGATGAATCACTTCCATCTATTATTCTATGATCGTTATAAATTCTATCTAATGTATCAAGAACTTTTTCCCAATACACTACTTTATTTTTCCATTCCTCTGTAACAATTGGTGAATCCTCATTCCCAATAGTGTCTTTCCACATTTTTATGTATGATGTTATCCCTTCCTTTAGTTCTTTTAAATAGACATCATTTTATTTGGAAGCTAAGAAAGATGGCTTCCCTATGGGAATTATAGGTCGACCTTCATCATCTATATTCCATAACTCAACTGGTTTTGACCACTCAATATATCTAATTTATTCTTTGTACCTTAGTACTAGAACATCATTGAGTATAAGAAATTGGAAGTATTGGACATTAAGATGTCCATCTAGTGCATTTTTTCCCTCCTTAATGTATCCATTAAGGAAACTTTTGAAGTCATAGATCTTGTCAATAAGTGTAGGTGGAAACACTCGATTTTCTTCAATTATGCGATATGTATCCATCATTTCAGGTAAAGAATAAATATCTTCAATTTTTAGGTTGGGAGACATTCTTCCATAGGTTCCATCTATGCCTTCATGGGTGTGCCCCACAGGCAAGAACCCAACCTCAATAGTGATGAAGACACCAAGTGCAGTTAAAAGTGATAGAAACATGAAAAGATAACGATTCTTATTATCACTTGCTGCATTGTCCAACTGTAACAACAAATGTGGAGGAAGAAGTTTAAAATCAACATTTTGAATTTGGAACTTCCATGAGATATAAAAGCATCCTTGTACCCTTGACATTTTGAGTAAATATAGGTTTCAAGTAATGCATTTGTAAGTGGATTTCTTGAAATTCCACTTTCATAAAATAGATCACCATACATATCTATTTGTGGGTCTTCAAGGTCCCTTAAGCACTTTTCAAGGGATGTAATAGTAAATTGTGATCCCATATGGACAAATGGTAAGGAGAAATGACCAAAACCTCCCGCCTTATGCCCATATGTAAGCATACCTGTCAATGACAAACCTAAATATGTTCCTACAATAGATTTTGATTTGACATGTAGCCTTGGGATTGAAGTCTTTGTTTTGTCCATTTTATCATGGATAATGCTCAAATCCTTCTTTGGAAACCACTCTAACATAATTCTATGGGCATAGTAGCAATATCTTCCACACATAACAATCGTGTTATGTTTCGTCAACCTACCTCGTGCCTTTTCTTCCAACTCTTTTGTAGTTGTTGACTTCATTTGTGCTTTCAACACAATACATTCACTGCATTTACTGAATTTTGTGTTCTTTGAAAATGCCACATCTCAAAACTTAGTATTCCAGATCTTGCTCATTATTGGCTGTGATATTGATGGGTAATTGAGCTTTTGAAGAGCATCATTGATCTATTTTAACAAATAATTTTGTGTGTAAGTCGAGGGAAGCAGTCTTAAAGGAGCAGATGTTCCATATTCTTCAACTTGACGTGTTTGGTTTGGTGAAAAATCTGAATTATCCACTATAATTTTGTGCAATATTTCTATGGTTGCCACTGTGTGAGCTCGTGCTTTGTATGCATTGGTGTTACCATGAATATCTTTGATCTATACATGTTGGAAATAGTGTTGGTAGTTATAGAATGTACTTTGAGGAATTTTATGTATCTTATACCATGATTTCTTACAAATAATATTCCCATTAAGTCTCATGTCCTTTACATTTCTAGCAATAGGTTGTAGGGGGCCATGGCCCTTTGACATGACTATGTTTGACATGAGTGAATTCAAGACAAATTCTCTAATACCATTTGTATTTATTTGTCTCATACCCCTTCTAGCACCTGCAATGGCCTTCCTATCCATATGTTGAAGACAATCTTTTCTACAACATACATCTACTGCCAAAAGTCGAATTTCTCTCTTCATCTATTTTTGTTTGACATTTTGCAAAAATTTTTGTAGCCATAACTCGTTTAATCCTTTTATATGGCCTTGTTACATGCATATCAATTGAGTTTCTATCTTTTTCATTACAAAGGTGCGCATCCCATTTGTTTAAGGGATTTGTGTCCTCTATAACATCCCATATCACCATTTCTTTGGGTGGCTCCTTGAACTTTTCCTTGACCCTTAATATCACACCTTTGTTGTCCACCAACTTATTTATTGGCTATCTAACCAAACAGTGTATAGACTTATCCCCAATTTTGCATATCTCACAATTTCCATTATCTCACAATCATTCTCCAAGTGGGAGATTGTTGTGTGTGGAGCATGATTGTTCAGAGGTCTTTGTTTCAGCCGGATGTATA
>APFE030120095.1:0-33020 GCA_000404065.3 Pinus taeda | reverse complement strand
GCTTGAGCCCTAGCGGACTGGTGCCAGCTGACCAAGTGACAGCTGCGACAAGAGCTAGTACTTGTGCATATAGCACCGTCGCTTCCAAGTTTGTACGAACAACCGGGTTGATAAAATGAGAGACAGGAAGCCTCAGGAGTTGTAGCATTATTGCTACAATACTGGAGCTCACCACCTACCTCACAGTCCCTTGAGAAAACGTTGTTCTACTTTGCTATAGCTCATGGTAATTTCTACCACACACATAGTGATAAATCCCCCTATTATCCTGTCAAGCCAATGGTCCACAGCTCGCATGATCTTATCCTTTGATGCCTCCTATCTGTGCACTAACTCCAGAGTCCACACGATTAGTTGATCGAGCTTGTACTTTCCGTAGCTGTCGGCTAACCTCGCAATCCACTCATACAGTTCAAAAGAGGAGGACGCGAAGAAGATTTCGTGGATTTCTATATGCACATAGTGATCCAACCACCTTTTCTCAGATATCTGCAGAGTTCTGTTTTCCTGTGTCACGAACATGTGAAGCTTCTGATCCAACCACTCTTCAATTTCCTTCTTTGTAGGATTCTAGTGTTCCAACATCAGACATCCCTTAGGTAGATCCCAGTCCTGGAAATGGAACCATTTATTGGCTTGTTGGGGCCTGACCCAGGTTCATAAGTGATTTATCCAAAAAAATCCCGAAACTATAGGCCCTTTCAACAACAGTCTGTGGAGCGAGAACTGGAGTCTCACCTGATGTAGTATGGGAGGGTTCTGGAACCAGGTTTCCGCACCTTAGGGATGTCTTGATGAAGTCTGGGAAGTTTTCGAACCATTCCCATGTGCTTGCGCTACTCCATGTAGCTGTCTGACCTTTGCATAGCTTTGTAAAGAGCGCAAAGAGGCACTATCTAGATCCTTTATCCTTATGTTTAGTCAATTTAGTATGTCCTAAATTGCTATTTAAAATGTCAATCTGGGAGTTGTAAGCTAATGAAGTGAAGTGCACTGTATGTGAAAGATAACCTTTTCCTTAGTCTTTTGTCATTTTTGAGTTTTTAGTTTGTTTTTGGGTTTATCTTCTGTGGGTTCCCTAGTGTGAGATGGCGAAATTGAAAATGAAGTGTGAATGGTAATGGTGATTTCTACAATGATTTTCCAAACTTAAAAGTTCTCAAAAAGAAAGTTTCCAAACTGACTGTAATGAAATCAATTCTCAAAAAGAAGTAAATGTACCAAAACAATGAACTAGTGACAATGGCCCGGTATCCTTACTGCTGTATGAAAAAGAAAATAAAATCTGAACTTAAAGCAACTCAAAGACTGAAATCAAAGCAAAATAAATCACACTACTTCAACCCATACTCTGACCCTTCACCTTTCGACTCAGTCCGGCTATAGGAAGTAATCATAAACAAGCTGAGTATTATGATATCTAAATTGCAGGAAAGTAAATTGCATAAAAGGAAACTAAGATTTAACTACGCATTCATATTTCAACTCTTGAAAATGACACAAGTAATTCAATCTATAACTTGCATGAAAGCAAACTAGATCACACTACTTCAAGTAATATTCTGATTCCTTACTAATTGAGTCGCTTGGCTATAGAAAGGAAATCATAAATAGGTAAGTAATATGATGTCTAAATGGTGGAAAAGTAATTAAGCAAAACAAAACTTGAAAGAAATGACAATGCTGGAATTAAACTTAGTAAATGAAAATTAGTAGAAAGGACAAGATGATCTCATGTCAGTAGCTATCAAAAATATGTAAATTTGCCTGGGCTGCCTACAACAACCTGTAAAAGAAACACTGATCAGCTTAACAGTTATGAAGAAAACATGAAATATGGACAGTGATAAACATTATAACAGCATAAAATATATACAAGTAATGAATACAAAAAATAGTAAACAAATGCAAGTAAGAAACTATACAAAGCTTTGGTGTACAGGGGCCCTCTGTCACCTCAGCTAGCCAACTACTTAATCACAAATTGGATTCAGGAACGATGTCTTCTCATATATTGAATTGCAGAAATAAAGCAAAGGAAATTACAGTACAGTGGGCTGAAACAACAGTCAAAATTACATATTAAAGACTAAATATCCAGCGTATATCAACGTGTTATTTATAAGTGAAAATGCTAGTAAATAATTCCTAGATTTGGTGCTGCCAAGAGACATGTAAATCTCCACGGCCTGAGATTTAGCATGATGGTCATTGCGGCAGTTGAATCCATGGAGTGGTGGCTGCTTGATTCGGTTCACAGGCTGGTCGATAGTTGTGCCAGTACCTCCAGAAATGAAGGATCATGCCACGCAATCCTTCACGTGGACAAAACAGAGCCGTGCCACCGCAAAATTCCTCATTTGGCCCTTCCTTTGACCGTCATTTTCCATGATTGTTTATGAGTGATTTGGCTGATCTGAGAGGACACACTCCATGTACACGTCACCCGCATCCTGCCCATATGGCCAGTTTCTCCATTGGACACCTATAGCATAGCTTTTGACAAAATGGCTGCAGAAACTTGGGCTGGCTGCGGAAAGTGACAAGTTTCTGCAGCTGTTTGAACAAAAAATCTAAATCAAACAACAATCATAAACATAGTTAGGAAACCATTTCATAAGCTCTTTTTAGACTAATATTGAATGATTTGACAGCTGGGTGGATGAAGTAAATGGAAAAAGAAGGCTGAAAGGGTATATAGGGAAGTGCAGGTTTGGGACTCAACATACCCCCACTGTGAAGGTGTTGCATGTCCTCATGCAACCAAAATTTAGACATTCCCCTCTAGTCCATGTGTTCAGATGCTTCTGCTAGGACATCTAGCCCTATTTTCTTCTTCTTTGAAGCTACCACCATCCTTGGTTGCCTTATTAGACATCTGAATTTGAGATTGATCAATGCTCTGCTCAACGTTTTGCACTTTTTCTTCAGTTTCTTATTTTTCTTTTGCCATATTCCCGAATGAACCATGGTGTTATCATGAATTATTTTATCTACTTTTCTCTGTTCCTTGAGTGTTTCATTTTCCTGCTTGATATGCCTGCTTAGGACCTCTAATTCAAATACCTCCTCTTTTAAGGACTGAACTTGTGCATCTAGTGGCAGAGTGGTATTCAGACCTGCAGCTGATTTTTCCAATGATTCCAAGTAGTCATATACCTTCTGTTGATTGGGATCTATTTCAGGTGTCTTTCTTGGACTGAGCTCAAAATATGGTGGAGGAGGAGGACTGCTCTCTAGCTCTAGCCGAGAAGGGCATTCATCATGTGGAGGACTAGTTTCAATACTTAATTGAGGACTAGGTGAAGTACGGCCAGATGGAATTTTCTCAAATGTCTCTCCACCCAAGTCAATGAAGTGGGGTCATTTTATTTGTGTTTTATTCCACTTTCCTCTTAACCTGTGGCTTCTCCTCAAAAATGGTGGACTAGTACTCTTTTCTTGTATACTCTGTTTCCCTTTTTCCTTTTTCTTTGTTATAGTAGCCTGAAGATGTACTAATCTTTCTGATAGTGGTTGATAATCCTCCTCTATGGATGGTTCAAGTGATTGGTAGACTTCTTGGATGGTCCTTTTACCTTTATCTTTCCTCTGTTTCTTGTCTTTAGTTCTGTTTTCTTCTTCTTGTTGACCAACTTCTTGAGTTTCTGTAGTAGGAGAGTCTTGGACTAGAGTGCTCTTTTCTCTCCTACTTTTTCTTGGTGTCTTTTGTGTACTACTTTCAGAGACCTCAGATGGCTCTTGAAAGTAGTTTCTTATCAAGAATTTTTCCCAAGTATCTTTGTTTTTCTTTAGTTGGTCCTCAATGAGAATTTTTATAAGTCCATGATGATATAGATGAAGTTCTATATTGCCTATGTGTTTTGGGACTGTAATACTCATTTTTTTCAAACTCAATAGCAAGAAATAAGGAAAATTAAGAATCTGATTCTCTAAGAAATTCATCAGCAGTCTAGCATGGTACATGTACATCGAACCAAGGTGGCCTTCACAAGTGACAAATTTTTGGATAACTAATAGCAAACTAGCCCATTCTTCCTTCAATGCATGAACATGTATTCCTTTAGTAAACACAGTGGTGTCCATACCTGGGTTTTTTAGCATAATTTTCCATGCCTGTTCATCCACGCTTTTGTTTTTTAACCATCACTCACCTTCTTGAGGTAAGCATGTGGCAGTTTCTACTGTTTTTTTGGTCACCGTGAGCTTCAAATCTCTAATCTCCACCATTTGACCATCGAAAGACCGTGAAAAAGCCTTGGTTACCTCTTTGTTATAGCCTTTGAACTTCTGGATGAAGCGTAACCATTTAGCTTTCCTCAGCAAATCTTTTGCTTGAGGGTACCCTTCTAGATATTTCGGTCCTTCTGGCTCTGCTCTTAGTAATTTTCCCATTCCTTTCTCTATTTTGAATTTCAACTGAGGATGCAATTGCGTATAAGGATTTAGCAAACGGAAGGTAGCTCGGTTGCAGGGTTTATGGTAAAATGCAGTGGTTGCAATCAGTAGCAGGTAACGGGAATGCCTCAGATTACAGGCGAAACAAAGGGTAAGTAGTCACAAATAAGTTCACAATTTGAAATGTGTGTATATGAAAGGAAGACCTTTAATTAAATGGTAAGTGAACAAAGTGGAGGCAAGATTTGAATTAACGGCTGTGTACGAGAGATTACACGTTTTGATAGATGGCTGCGGAAAATGCGGTGGAGAGGAGCCGTAAAGGGATTGGTCACATCTTATGAGCGCAGATGGCAAATGAAAGTGCAGTCAACTTGATTTTAAACCCAAAAAATCCATCATGAGACCGTTAAGAAATAAATTCATGGTGTGCGGACTAATATCGTGGGATAGGAGTGGACAATGGAGCTATCATATTGAATCATTGCACATAGTATAACTTTTTATGGTTTGATAACTATGCATAATCATGACTTTAATTGTTATTTGATAAAAAAAATTGTTCATACCTTTGGAAACTTTGTCATTTCTTGCTCATAGCTTTTAACCAACTGTTCTTTCTTGATGTCTTGGAGATGCTCCATGTCTTCATGGAAATTGCTCAATTACACCTGCATTTTCATGATTTTTGCACTAACATTTTGACTCTGAATTTTGCAAAACAGAGTAGTTGTAGTTGCAGAAATCATTTCTGGCTGTAGAAACTGTCTCTGGCTGTGGAAACTATTTCTAGCTGCAGAAACTAGGACAACACCCACTTAGCTGAACAAAGATAGTTAGAAAAAGAACTAACTGAGTGAAAATAGTCCTGAAAATGAAATGAGTGGAATGTAGTGAAAGTGAAGCGGAGTGAAGTGAATGAGATGGAGATGGAGTGAAATGGCAAATGAGATGGAGTGAAGATGAAAAGAGAAGGAGAGGAGAGAAATTTTCTTTTTGGAAAATATAGAGTGTCAGGTGTCCGTGATTTTCACTCTATATTTTTTGTATAAGACTACCAATCTATGATTGGTTTTCAGGCTTATACAATTATTATTAATTTTTTTTTTTTAACTGAAAGAAACAAAGGCTAGGCTGGTGGGGGAGAAGGATTCTTCTCCACCAGCCTTATTGCAGAATTCTCTTGGAACATCTTAACAAATTCCTCTTTTGAGAGTGGCTTATGATAAATTTTCAATCGGTGGCCATTCACAATAAGAGGGATCTGAAATTCATCAATGGTCTTGATTCTTACCGCTCCATTGTTAAAGACTTTGTCAATTTCATATGGCCCAAGCCAATGGGTCTGAAATTTACCTTTGAAGTCTTGAACTTGGAAATCAAACAGTAGCACCCAATCTCCCTCTTTGAACTTTTTCTCTTTGATGTATCTGTCATGCACTTAGCTCTCTTTGATGTTGAACTAGATCAGTCCTTAAAAATTGCTTCTTGTCTGATCTCATCTAGCTCATTCAGCTGCTCCATTTTGTTCTTTTGGGCTTCTGATAGATTCATCCCCCAACTGGACTGCCATCTTGAAGTCTTGACTTAGAACTCAATGGGGAGCAGGACTTCTTTCCATAAACAAGTTCATAGGGAGAATGTCCTGTTGTATTCCTCCATGTAGTTCTGTAGGCCCATAAGGCTTCAGGAAGCCTTTCTTCCCAATCTCTTCTGTGTAGATGAACAGTTTTGGTGATGATGCTCTCAAGCACTTTGTTTGTAGACTCCACTTGGCCATTTTCTTGCGGATGGTAAGGAGTAGATTTTATGTGCTTGATTTTGTATTCTTCCATCAGCGTCTCCATCAAGTTAGATGTAAATTGACTTCCCTGATCTATCACAATTTCTCTTGGAACACCAAAGCGAGTAAAAATATCCTCATAAAGAAAGCTAACAACTGAATTTTCAGTAGCAGCAAATAATGCTTTGGCTTCTACCCATTTAGTGGCATAATCAGTGCATACCAATATATACTTATTTTTCTTAGATGGTAGATTAATAGGTCCAATGAAATCTAAAGCCCATTTTTCAAAGGGTTCGATGAGTACCTGTGGTTGTAATGGAATTTCATTTGAAAGAGTCAGTCTCCCAACTCTTTGGCAGCTGTCACACCTTCTGACATATTGTCTTTCATCTTTGAAAAGGGAAGGCGAATAATACCCTAAAGAAAGGATTTTATAGGCCGTCCTTT
The DNA here is from genome assembly GCA_000404065.3 of Pinus taeda. Classification (NCBI taxonomy): domain Eukaryota; kingdom Viridiplantae; phylum Streptophyta; class Pinopsida; order Pinales; family Pinaceae; genus Pinus; species Pinus taeda. Next base: position 26,389 of record APFE030120095.1, on the reverse strand, counting down.
TATCAGCAAAGTGTCCACCACATGGTTCATCATGACATTCCTTGAGGATATCAGGCATTTTATCTTCCCGAACACATCTTCTGATCACACAATCTAGCCCTATTTTAAACAATTCATTAGAAATCCATGAATAATTCGAACTCTCCTGAATATTCTTCTTTTTTCACTAGGAAATAAATGTGGAGGTAGCTTTCCTATAACCAAATAGTTAGCAACATCTACATACCAAGGAGTCTTAGTAGTTACTACAAATAAATACTCATTTGGAAACTTATCCTCTACAGGAGAATCTTCATTATTATTTTGGATTCTAGACAAGAAATCAGCTACTATATTTTGTTTCCCTGGTCTATCCAACACAGTAATATTGAATTCTTGTAAAAGTAAAAACCATCTTGTAACTCTACCATTAGTAACAGGTTTGTTCATTATATATCTAATTGCATAATGATCAGTATGGAAAAAAGTTTCATAGCCTGTTATATAATGTCTAAACTTATTGATTGTATGAACAACAGCTAAGTACTCTTTTTCAGTCATAGTATAGTTTAACTCAGTGGGAGTCAAATTTTCACTGGTGTAGTAAATGGCATAAGGAATTAAATCCTTTTGACCCAACACAGCTCCTAGAGTTGTATCTGAAGCGTCTGTGGAAATATGGAAAGGAAGTTCCCAATTTGGCCCTATCAAAATGGGTGCTTCAAATATTCTTGTTTTCAAAGTTTCAAATGCAGATTGACAATCAGGATTCCATTTGAATTCACAGTCTTTTGTAAGTAATTTGAAGAGTGGAGATGCTATTTTGGTGAAGTTTTCGATAAATCTTTTATAGTATCCAGTAAATCCAAGAAAACTTCTAACATCTTTTTGACAATTTGGAATAGGCAACTTGGAGATGACTTCAACTTTTGATCTATCAACTTTAATTCCATCTCCCGAAATATGATGTCCTAAAACAATTCCCTTAGTAAACATCATAAAGCATTTTTCATGACTTAAGGAAAGATTTGTTTCTTTACATCTAATAAGGACCTTTTCCAAATTTTCTAATGCTTCTTCAAATGAATCACCATAAACTGTAAAATCATCCATATAAACCTCTACACAATCATGGATTAGATCAGAAAAGATACCTAGTACTGCCCTTTGAAATGTTGCGGGTGCATTACATAATCCAAAAGGAAGCACTCGGTAAGCAAAAGTTCCCCATGGACAAGTGAATGTGGTCTTATCTTCATCTTCAGGTGCTACCTGAATTTGATTATAGCCACTAAAACCATCCAAAAATGAAAATTACTTTTTAGCTGCTAAAGTATCTAATACCTTATCGATAAAGGGTAAAGGAAAGTGATCCTTCAAGGTTGCTTTGTCCAATTCCCTATAATCAATGCATACCCTCCATTTACCATTCTTTTTAGGTACTATAACCAAGGGAGAAACCCATCGGCTATCTGAAATTGGATAAATGAAGTTTACATTGAGTAGTTTTTGGAGCTCTTCTTTCACTATCTCCCTAAGGTTTGGATTCATCCTTCTCTATGGTTGTCTGATTGGTCTACTATTTTCCTCGATGTAGATGTGATGAATGCAAGTCTTAGGGTCAATACCTTTCATATCTGTATACTCCCATGCAAATGCAGTAGAATGTTTCTGCAAGATTTTGGTTAGTTCTCCCTGTTGTGATCTTTCCAAGTTTTTGTTGATATTCAATGTTTTACCTGGAAAGATCTCAATGGCGGAACTAACAAACTCTTCCATAGAGAAAAGAGACATTTGTCTAGATGATAGATACTCAATGTCAGAATCTAACTGAAATTGTGTGTGGTCATATTCTGAAGATGTTTCAAAGTTTTCTAATGTGTTCAGAATTTGACTATCTTCACTGACTTCAGAAATGGTAAAGACATGTTGTATAGTGTCCTCATCATCAACCCACTCATTATCTCTTATTTCTGTAATTTCTTTTGCTGGAGGATACAAATTGAATTTCTTTGTCGAATTACCATCAAATATATACATATCCCCAGACCTACAACTGATAAATGCATCAGCTATGGCTAGCCAAGGTCTTCCTAAGATAACAGTGTCCTACCCAACCTTACCACTACTTTGGAGGGCAAGACAGTACATGCTGAAGTAGAGATCGTTGACGCTAATCTCAATTATAATCTTCTACTCGGATAGATTTGGACCCATGCCATGCATGTTTTAGCCTCCTCCCTATTCCACGTGATTCGTTTTCGCCATCAAGGGAAGATAGTCACAATCGACCAAGTGTCCTTCTTTTCCTCTTCCTCCTCCGATGGCAATGTTCTGCATGTCAAGCACATGGGTGCTCCTTATGAGAGTGTGGGGGAAGGGCTTTTTGAAGATCTTACTTTGATGGGAAATTTTTCGCTCCCACCTCCTCATGTTGCCTCTATCAATATGATCTCAGTCAAATCTGATCCTTGGGTCATGCCTTCACTGGATCTTGTTGATACATGGGGTGAGGTTATGCCACTAAGTTTGGTCGAAATCAATTATGTGGAAATTATTTTAGCCTCAAGTTCTATATCCTCTGATATTTCTGCGTTGAGGACACCTCTCGATTCATATTCTCAATCCCCATGGTTTGGTGCTTTGGAATCTCCTGATCCCTTAGCTGAGACTTTTCTTTCTAATGGGAGTATCATGGAAGTAATGTCTCTGGAGGAAACACCTTAAATGACACTCATCAGGGTTCCCCATTCCTGCCTAGCCTGACAGTCATGTCTACTTGTCTCAAGGAGTTCTCTTCTCAGTTCCCCTCCCTACCACTTCATACGTTGGTCATGGCTCATGAAGTTTGGTTAGAAGGAAACATGGGTAACATTACCCAAATGACGCCAATTGATATTCCTGTCAAGCCTGGTATCATTGAAAATGTACATATCGAGGTAACTTGTTCCCTAGATGAGATCAAGCTCCATACTCATTTGTTCCAAGAGTTCCACGATGTGTTTGCATGGTCATACGAAGAAATTCCCAACATTTACCCAAGTATAGTCGTGCACGAAATACCGACTTACCCTCATGTGAAGCCTGTTGGCCAACTTCTTCGCCCAGTGCACCCTAGAAAAGTGGTCACCATCAAGGGTGAAGTTGAAAAACTTCTCAAAGCTGGATTTATTTATCCGATCCCTCTAACAAATTGGGTGTCAAATATTTTACTGGTGACAAAGAAACAAGGTACTATTCGCGTTTTCATTGATTACCGTGATCTCAATCGTGCCTGTCCGAAAGACAACTATCCCACTCCCTTCATTGATTAGATCATTGATGAATGTGCTGGGAGTGAAATATTTTCCTTTATAGACAGTTTTTCCGATTACAACCAAATTAACATTGCACTGACATACCAAGAAAAGACAGCCTTTATCTACCCTTGGGGTACTTTCGCGTACAAAAATCTCCCTTTTGGCCTTAAGAATGCTGGGGCTACATTTCAGAGAGCGATGTCTTATGTGTTCCATGACATTCGAAACATCGTTCAGCCTTACATGGATGACCTTCCCACTCATTCTCATAAGTGCCATCATCACCTTGATCATCTCCGTCAAATTTTCCTTCGCTGTAGACACTATAACATTCGGTTGAATCCGCATAAATGTATCTTCTACGTCGAATCTGGACGAGTACTTGGCTTTATTGTCTCTAAGGAATGCATTTGCCTTGATCATCTTAAAGTTGAGGCCCTAGTTAATTTACCCCCTCCATGTTCATTGCTCAAGCAAGGAACCCCATTTGTCTAGGATGAGGTCGCTCAAAAGTCTTTCGATGACCTAAAGATTGTCCTCATTAATGCTCCTTTGTTGCATCCCCCGAACTATCATCATGATTACTTCCTTTATCTAGCTGCATCCTCTAGTACTATCATCATGGTACTAGTACATGACGATAATGAAGGAAATGAACATGTTATTTATTACCTCAGTCGCAACATCCTCAACACTGAGACACGTTATGCTCAGGTTGAGAAGTTGGATTTGGTTGTTGTATAGGATGTTCAACACTTTTGGCACTACATTCTCTTACGCACTACCATTTTGATTTCGGAATGCAACCCCATGACCTACATCCTGACTCGTCAATTTCTGGGGGGAAATATTCGAAGTAGATTGTTATCCTCCAAGAATTTGATTTGGTGTTCACTACTACCAAATCTAAGAAATAATTGGTTTTCATCAAGTTAATTTCTGCCTTCCTTCTGCGTCTCTTGCTGCTAGTGCTAATGAGAAGCTCCTAGACAATACTCTTTTCCTTATTAGCACCCTTGACCCGTGGTACAATGATATAATAGTGTATCTCTAGATGTCCAAATTTCAGTCTATGTTGACTTAGGATGATCGTTGACGCGTTCGGCATCAATCCCAACCCTACCATATTATTGGAGATACATTATACTGTGTCGGTGTCGATTTAGTTCTTTGATGATGTCTTACTCTCGAGGAGGCTGAGAGAGTTTTGAATGACTTCCATTCTGGGGCATGTGGTATGTCTGGATATGCTACTACTCAAAAAATCCTTCGCATTGGTTATTTCTAGCCCTCCATCTTCAAGGATTGCATCCTTGCAGTTCGCAATTGTCATGAATGCCAAATTTACCAACAAAAGATGCACGCCCCACCCGCTCACCTACACCCTGTTATTACAGTTGGTCCTTTCTCCAAATGGGGCATCAACTATATGACCTGTAACCCTCATTTTTCTGGGGGGCATGGGTATATTATCGTTTTTGTGGACTATTTCAGCAAATGGCCCGAAGTGATGCCTACATACTCTGCGGACAGTAAAATGGCAACTCAACTCCTATTGAATCATGTTATTTCTAGGTTTGGAATGCCTCAAGCCATTGTCACCGACCATGGCTCGCATTTTCGCGATTACATGATGGCTAAGCTGACCTGTATGTTGGGCTTGTGCCACGACGGCTCAACCTCGTACTAACCTCAGGCCAATGGCCAAGTTGAAGTTGTGAACAAAGTCCTCGTAGTGATGCTTCAGCGACTAGTACAAAATGGCTAACTAGTTACTAATAAAAAAACTAAAATTTGCATATAAATGACCATTTTTCAGTCGGTGACCAATAGTAGCTAATTTATGGTATCTTATAACGCGACCAACTTTTAATCATTTTTAGCTTAGTCATTAATTGGTTTCCTCAAGTTTACCATCTAGTAGTGTATTTAGTCATAAATTTGGTCATTCATTTTTTATTGGTTTAGTCATTAATTGTCAAAATTAATATATTACTATATGAATCCTCGATAAATCCAATTAATGACCAAAGAAATATGACCAAAAAGTTGGTTGTGTTATAAGATACTATAAATTAGCTACTAAAGGTCATATATATGCAAATTTTAATCATCATTTAAAACCAAATGATGACCAAATAAATATGACTAAATTTAGTTGTGTTATAAGATAATGTAAATGAGCTACTAATAGTCATATATATGCAAAAGTTAGGCATCATTTAATAATAATAAAAATTATCAATTGCAACGGTCATTTATCGTTTTTTGGTATTTTCATATTCATTATATAAACGACTGATTTAGTAGTTTCTATTCATTTCATTTAATTTTATTCATAATCAATATAAACGACTAATTTAGTCATATATTCATTTTATTTTTGTTCATCATTAATTAATAGAAACTACTAATTGAGTAGTTTTAGATTGATTTTATGTGTTTTTTATTAATCACCATTAATTATTTAGTATGATTTTGTGACTAAATTTTAAGAAAATGTCATACAATGTGCATGTTTATCTAATATGATAACGCAAAGTTATATATGTTAATTACAAGACTAAATAATATCAAGTGTAAATAAAAATAATTTCAACCATATAGATTGTATTATATAAAATATCAAGTATTACAATATGAGTTTCCAACTTAATATGGGTTGGACTACAATTTACACATGAAATATTGTTTCATCATTTCAAAACAGTATCACTGTGTTTCCAAAGCATTGCAAGTGAATTTACCAACTCTGAAGGCTTGACCATCAGTCTCTATGAGTGTGTCTTATGCAAGATATTGGCTCTAAGGGTATCACTAGACATATTCTCTTCTATCCCTCATTTTTCATTTGTCGCTCGAGTGTTATTTTTCTCCTCTTTCTTCAATTGTTGCTTCTTACCTTCAATATTGAGTTCCTCTCCTGGAAATGAAAGAAGATACAATGCAAAGTATAAGACATGAAAGATGATGAATACTTGAATATAAAATAAAGTAGACTGTAAAAGATTTATATGACATATACCTCAACATTCGATAATGGCCACTATGTGGCTAGATGACCTATATAAACAAAGCAAATAAAGTGTCACCATAGAAAATGGAATTGGAGGGGGATTCATCATGCATGCTAGTATTTTTTTGTGTGTGCACACATCATATTGCTCACTTCTAATTGTATCAAAAACAAAGAGTATGCACAATGACATGTAGTGACATGTGGGTGTCTATTTGACTCAATGATATGCTTGATTTTTTAACCCATTCGAATCCTACCACAATGAAAATAAGAGAGACAAGGACACAAGAAGGACTATCAATAAATGAAATTGGAGACTTCAGAATGCAACTCAATTGTACCTGAATGTAATGATAAGTATTTTCAAATTCCTGGTCACTAATGAGCATCAAATCACACTGTGAGAAATTCCTTGCATTATGATAATTTGGTTGCACCTGCACTAATCCTTTGTTGTAGGCCCTTGACTTGCCTATAGATATAATTGTAGACACAATCCTACTCCTACAATTATTCCCTACATGGATCATCTTTTCCCCCCCTATTGATTGTTATTTTTCAAGGCAACAGAATAGATCTCTCGAATTGCATCATCACCTTTCAAAACAATGCTTAAGTATTTCCAGGTGATTGTTGAAGTAGTCTCTACTAAGGTCCATGAAATCTTTGATTTGTCTCAATCACAAAAACATTTTTCGTAATAAAATTATAAATCCCACATCTGCATTTCTCGTCCCCGACATACCAATTCTTTAAAGTGGAATACTTTATTGTTGCTTTCTCGATGCAATAAAGATCCACTATTGTGGAATGGAGATGATTGGTGTCATAAAATGGTATAGTTCATCCTTCAATATATGTCACCAAACTCCTCTCACCTCATAGAACTGCTCTCATCTACAAAAATAACAACCCTCTCAAAATTCCTGGGCTCCATCTCATTCATACTAAAATAAGTGGATATTCCCATGGGTGACAAAGTGTTCTTGGAGATTTAAAGGAAGGAGTTATCACTAAAAAAATAAAAATACAATGCAGCATAACAATTATCATCAAGAGCAACAACCCTGCCAAGCCACTTCCTAACTAGATAAAGGTACTCTAAAATTACCTCTAATAATGAACAAAAGATAACCTCAAGTACCTATAGAGTCTACCTATGCATGGTATAAATGAAAACAGTGTCGAAAACAACATCTACAACAATGTTGGTCAATCTCTTCTTCTAGTCAAGGGCATGCCCAATTTTTTAAAAGTATCAAGCAGGTCAGGGTCCACCACATCTAGGATCCTATTATTCTTCTACTCTCTTTGTTTAGGTTCAAAATAATACCAAAGGTCTTCTAAATTGATGGGTGGGTAAAAGTTATCAGAACATTGAGTTCTTCGATTTTGAATCATTGTCTGTAAAAATGAATCTAAATTGCAAAAGTCATTCAAGTTCCTTCTTTTTAGCTAAAATTAACCTTATCTTTGGAGAGTTGTAAGGTTTAATGGATCTAAGTATATTCCACTTAAAATATAGTAACATGATTTAAAATTGTAGGCATTGAGATTAGAATCTAAGGATGAAACTGAAAAGATTTTATGTTCATGATTACAAGAAATTCTAATTTCATGTAACAATGTTTGAGGAAGGTATAGAATTTGCATCCTCCCAAAAAAATTTCTTGCATCACTTGAGCCCTTTTAATTTGGGCATGGTAGAGTCCATTACACAAACAATCAACCACTAAAAAAAGGTGAAAAGAAAAAATAAAATTTCATGCATTCTGACCCTAGAAAAGTTAGGGAGGAGGGAAATGACCTGTTCAATAAAGACATGAAAAATGCTTACTTGACCACCGTCATTTGATGAATTGGTGGTCGCAATCAAGATCCACATTATCATAATCATTAAACCCTTTTTACAATAAGGGCATGCAAAATTCTTACTTGTGCATTGTCGTTTGATGAATTGTTGGCCGCAATCAAAATCTGCATTATCATAATCATTAAACTCTCAAATCTGGATAAAATTTATGATTTGATCATATAAACCCTCAAAATTATTTACCTGTAAGAAAAAAGTATCTTTAGTAAAAAGGAAGAACAGAGTCCAAATTCATATCCATGTACAAATTACCAAAATGTCATAATCATTAAACCCTCAACTCTAGATAAAATTTATGCTTTGGTCATATAAACCCTCAAAATTATTTACCCATAAGAACAAAAATCCTCTTTAGTAAAAAGGAAGAACATAGTCCAAATTCATACCCATGTACAAATTACCAAAATATTCACACCTAATGACCTTGCCCTTATCATAATCATTAAACCCTCAACTCTAGACAAAATTTATGCTTTGATCACATAAACCCTTGAAATTATTTACCCATAGAAACAAAAATCCTCTTTAGTAAAGAGGAAGAACAGAGTCCAAATTCATACCCATGTACAAATTACCAAAATATCCATGCCCGATGACCTTTCCCTTATCATAATCATTAAACCCTTAACTCTAGATAAAATTTATGCTTTGATCATATAAACCCTCGAAATTATTTACCCATACAAAAAAAAATCCTCTTTAGTAAAAAGGAAGAACATATTTCAAATTCATACCTATTTACAAATTACCAAAATATCCATGCCCAGTGACCTTTCCCTTCCTCCATCTAATCGTTGATGCTCTCCTAAGGTGTTTACCATGGAAACTCCATCTGCAGTTCGAATCCCATGAAATCCATAGAACTCGTTGATGGTCTTCCTTCTTCTCGAATTACCCATGTACAATTACCAAAATATCCACACCCAATCACCTTGCCCTTATCATAATCATTAAACCCTCAACTCTAGATAAAATTTATGCTTTGATCATATAAATGCTCGAAATTATTTACCCATACAAACAAAAATCCTCTTTAGTAAAAGGGAAGAACAGAGTCCAAATTCATACCCATGCACAAAATACCAAAATATCCATGCCTAGTGACCTTGCCCTTCCTCCTACTCTCCTAAGGCGTATACAATGCAAACTCCATGCGGGGTTCGAATCACATGAAATCCATATATCACGTTGATGGTCTTCCTTCGCCACGCAAATATAGACAAGGCAGAGAAAAATATTATAATATGTGAATATTTTATTTGAACCAACCGCTAAACTAGAAATGAAAAAGAAAAGAAATATTTATAATAGAAAAAATAAAAGAAATATTTATAATATAAAATAAAACATATAAATTGCAATTGGGTTAAATTATTTATTTTTAATAAGAATTTGTTATTTTTTCCTATGACACTAAATTAGAAAGAAGAAGAAGAAGTTAAAAATGATATTGGGATGAGTGTAAAAATTTAAATATGACCTCAATCAATAATAAAAGTTAAATTAATAAAAATAATAGAATTCAATTTGTTATATTTTGATTTTGTTATTAACTTGTGAATAGGATTTGTTACGGGCCAATACCATGGCTTATCAATACTACAAATCCAAAAACATAACTTATTTCACAACCAAAATATTTTACAACAATATGAGAAGATACTTAACCGTGGATATTCACCTCCATATTACCTTATATATTATTAACTTGTAAAAAATAGTCATTATTTCACAATCAAATATTTAACAATATGACAAGATTGTTAACCATGGATATTCACCCTCACTTTACCATGGATATTAACTTGTGAATAGGATTTGTTACAATACCATGCACCAATACCCTAGCTTATCAATACCACACGTCAAAAAAACCATAACTTATTTCATAGTTAAAATATTTTATTTTAATTTAATTTTATAACAATTTTTTAATTGAATCTAAAAGGGAAAATGTTACAATTTGAGATATATCTAAACCCTTTATCCTCATGACTACTCAAAATATTTCCATAGAAATTAAAATAAGGTTTTAATGAAATTAAGCTAAGATGGATCTATGTCGGTTGTTTATATATATATATATATAATGGACCAACATACATCCATCATAGCTAAGGATCCAAGGGATGAGAGCAAGCAAATTGACTAATTATAATAGATTAAATATAGTGCATGATTTTTAATGTTTTTCATTATTTTATTTTCTTTGACGTGATTGATCCAAAATATAGGTTTAATATTTTACAACCAATTAAGTTTTTCTAATTTATATAATTTCGTAAACACAATACAATGTGATTAAATTTAATAGGGGAAGGGGTGGAGAGAGGGAGCAAGACGGTGAAAAAGTTGGAGGATAGAGAGAGAAAGAGAGAGTGATGCGGAGGGAGAGAGAGTGAGGTAGGAGAGAGGGAGAGAGAGGAAGGAAGAGACAAGAGAGAGAGAGAGAGATGGATTTGGAGTTGGAGAGAGAGGGAGGAAAGAACAACGACATAGAGAGATAGAGGTGGAGAGGAAGAGGAGTGATAAGGGAGAGATAGAGAGAGATGAAATTGGAGGGGGTAGGAGAGGGAGGGAACAAGAAAAACATAGAGGGAGAAAGGTGGAGAGAGAGAGCAGGTGACAAGGGAGTCATGGAGAGAGAGTGAGGGAGAGAGTAGAGTGGGAGGGAATAGAGAGAAGGATATAGTTAGAGAGGGAGAGAAAGGGAGAAGAGAGATAGACAGGGAAGGGGATGAGAGGTAGAGAGAGTGTGTGTATGTTTGGTGGGTGAGATAGAGAGAGGGAATAACAAAGAGACAAAAATGCAAATATAGATATTACACAGTATTATATAACCAACCTAGATCCATATTAACCCTATAACTATCAAGTGCAAAGAGGGATACAAACTCTTGAGGTGAAAACATCTCCTCAAGTTTTTCACTAGAAAAAAGTTTGCACCTCGAGAGATTGGACCCCCCTCAATGCTTGATAGATCCAGGGTTAAGATGGATGTCATTAATATGAAATTAAAGTAGTTTTTGTTTGATATTATATTGTTAAAAAATAAAATTTATCTTTAAATTAATTTTAAATTAGAACTAGATTCAAAGAATAGATTTTTAAAAAATACATAAAAATATTTTTTTACTAAAAATATATAATTTTAGAATTACAAATTATTAGAGATACATAGTGAAAAGTTGGCTCACCTTTACACCATGTGAGGATGAAGAAGTGTTGAAGGAAGGATAACCTTTCAACCAATCTTTAACAACCTTTCAATCCCCTATCACTTGTAAGTTTAGACTGCTTGACACAATTAAGATGACTAACATAAAAAACCGATTCATATTATTGTAGTACTTGTTAGGTAGTTGTATTTTATTCTTAGACTAAATTAGTCATTCATGTTAGTCATTTTTAGTTGTATTACTTATTAGCTAGTCACATATTTTAATCCATGACTAAATTAGTGATTTATGTTAGTCATTTTTAGTTCGGTCACTTAAGATTGCTAATTTTTTTGTAGTATTTCACTTGCAAAAGTTCTGGTGACTAACTTTTTTAGTCACCTAGTCACTAATTGCTCATTTTCTACTAGTGAGCGCACCATTGGGATGCACAAGTCAAATTGGCATCTCATGCCCTTTTCAGCTCTATGGGTTTACCAAACCTTGACCAAGGACGCAACTAGATTCACACTATTCTAGCTAGTCTATAGTCTAGAAGCAACTTTACCGATTGAGTGCGATATTCCAACCCTCAAGCTGGCTGTCAAACTTCTCCCTGAGACCTCACCCAGGAAGAGTGTCTCTTGTACCTAGAACGACTTGATGAGACTCATCGTCTTTCTACTATGGGGATTGAAGCATAGAAAAGGCGGGTCAAATCTCACATTGATCAGTCTGTCTCTCCTCGAGCCTTCTCTGAGGGCGATTTGGTTCTTCTGTATGATCAGGCTAATGATAAGCTGTGGGCAAGAAAGTTTGAGCCCATGTGGCAATGGCCCTACATTATTAAATTTGTATTACAGAAAGGGGCCTATGAGCTCATTGACTATGAGGGAAATACCTTAGATAAGCCCCGCAATGAGATTTATCTAAAAAAGTACTATGCTTAGGTCATCTTGCATGGTTACTTTCGTACAGTAGTGTGTCATTCATTTTTTTGCAATGTGGTTTGGTGTGGTATTTTTCAAGCAGATTCGCTGCTTATTATGTTTCTGCCTGCTTTGCAAATGTCAGTGTCCTATCATGTCAGTTTAGCTGATGGTGCTTGTCGTAGTACTCAGAATCTATCATCTGAGGCATGGGCCATCTATAAGCCCCATGGTGAGTTGATTGATCTTCAAGGTATCTGTCTAGGTCGAACAACTAATAACGTCACTGAGTATAATGCGGTTATCAAATTATTGTCAGAAGTTATTATTCTTGGCATATGGGAATTGGTCGTCAACCTTGATTCCTAGCTTGTTGTTCTTCAACTCAATGGGAAATATTCCATTAGAAACCCTCAAATCTTGAGAATGTATCTAGGTATTCATCTACTAGAGAGAAATTTTGATTACATTACTTATCATCATATTCCTAGGCACATGAATACATTAACAGATGCATTAGCTAATTATGTGCTGGATAGACATTTGCAAAACATGTTAAACTCGAAAGCAAAAACATTTGTACCATAGTAAGAAAAGAAGTACAACATATATATTTGTGTGTGTGTGTGTGTGTGTTCCGGTAATGTTTCTCATTCATCAAAACCTAAAAAAATAATATGTGCATTTGATATACATTCGTGGCTTGCAAGGCTCAAAAATATGGAAAGCTAGACCTATGCACTAAATAGCATGATGCTCATGATAAAATGTAACTGCTCGGGCTACGTGAGTTAGTAGTCGGCAAATCCAATCTGACACTCCATCATATGCCTCTGTTACTGGAGAGGGACATCACCCATACGAGCATACTCTGAGATCCCATGGGTCAAACCCTCGAGATTTCTTGCAATCTCCTCCTCGTTGTCGCTCCCTTCCTAATAAGAAGCAACATCAAACTGCTGAGTGACACACCTGGCAATTGGAGACATCCTAGCAAGGCATTCTGGTCCAACATCTACATTCATAAAATCGAAGTGTCATGAACACATATATTTCAAGAACAATAAAAAACATCAAAATACTAAAATGTTGTTTGTTTTTACCTCCATCATCAAAATCCTCCCCTTATGGGAGAGGCATATCTGGGTCTCCACGGATGTCGATATCGCTATAAAGCCAATCCTCTAGTACGATGAGTGGTAGTCATAGCCACAAGAAAAAGGTAGGCTTGTAGGACATATGTTGGATCCCCATGACCCTGGGCATCAACTCACTCCAACAGACCATCCGTGGGTCTCGAGGCATTAGCGGATCCACCTCAGTTAGCTGGTATTGGAACAATGACACCCGTTCCAAGAAGAAGGTCACTAGCACAGAACTGAAGAAAATCTGCCTTAGGTGTCCCGCCTTAGCTTTTGATAGCTGGCGCTTCATGTTGATTTTCATTGCTTCTGCTCAGTTAAAGATGGTGGGCAACATGTAGTCAATAGCATGAAACTTCGACTTGTTAGTCTCATGCGGCGCTCGGGACTAACAAGGTCCCCGTGAAACCAAAAAAATTGATAAAAATAGGAAAAATTAGTATGAAAATGGAGCTTAAGGTCTCGGCTCTTACCTGCAACTGACAATACAACGATTGACCTCTTGGATCTCCTGCAATCTACTCCAGAAGAATTAGGGCACAAGTGGGTAAAAAGTTCTTCACACAAATGTAAAATGGTAAATGGTAAAAAATAATTACTTTTCCCACATTTGATTCATTTTTCCATGAAATATTAGGGTTTTTGAGTATTTGTGACCTATTTTGCCTCAAAACATGATAATGCCTTGTCAACTTCAGCTCGTTATCTAGGAAGCTAGCCCAGAGATTCCCTTCCAGTACCTTAGAGCTTGCATGCCCTAATGGAAAGTTTTTCCCACTCGATGATAAGTTCACATCGTTGGCTTTCGATAGGGTGATTTCACGAGTGATCGACATCCATTCCTTTATTTACATTTTGTAAAATGTGTTCCAGTACCTTGAGATTCATTGTCATTATTGGAGGTTTCTATCGTGCTTGTTATTGTTCACATCATTGACCAGTAATCAGGTGAATTATTAGCATGTTCGACTTCAACACATTCATCCACATGTTAGGATTTGTACTTTGATTGGGTAATTTGGAGCGCAAGACCCTAGGCTAATATTACACAAGTCCAGGTTGCAAGGTGATGTGAAATGGTCATGTTGATATACATGTCTCTTTCAGATGGATGGCTGCAACCATACTATGAGTTGTTATATGTGATCCTTCTCATTATTGGGTGGCTGTGACAATACCTTGGTTTCATTATAATGCTTTCTACTGGATGGCTGCGCCCATGCCTTGGATCCATTTACATGATCATTCTCTGGATGGCTGTGTCCATACCACGGTTCATGTATTATTATTCAGATCTTTTATTGATATATATGTATCTATACTTGCTTGCAAGTTCTCTGACGATGGACTCCAGTTCCTCACACTTATTCATAAAGCATTGGACCCCTCACTCTAGTTCGACCTTCATGCTTTAGGGGGCATCTGTTACACATCATTTTGTCACTTTCCTTGTACTCCTTGTCTACGATCTTGGAGGACCTCTACATTTTACCTGACATGCTTTCCTATCATGAAGAAACTCCCATTGTGTCCCTCTTCATGAGTAGAACAATTCCCTTTTGCATTATTTCCCAAAAATCTTTTGTTTATCCTAGTTTACAAGACTGACACTAATGACTCGTGTCCTCCATGCACTGATATGTAGGGATTACAACTATCCCTAGCATTGATCGGATCAACTGAACCCCTTCTCAATCATGTCTATCCTATTTCAAAAAGTTTTTTAAATATGGAGCCGAAGCTTCTAGCTCTAGAAGCTTCGTAACGAAAGTATGGTAAATGGTTAGGCCGGATGGAGTTGAGGAGGTCAGTTTGGGCTACTTTCCCCTATTAGTATGGAACTAATCGAAGAGATAAGGCCTTCGCCCATGAGAAAAGGAACCATCTCTCGTCCATCCAAGCTATATAAACCTCTCTTCTTCCCAAGCGCAAGCTAGTCCTAATTAAGTTCTGGTTGGAGTTTTGATTTTGGATAATCAACAAGTTACCCATAGTTTGTAGCTCTCTAGTTTATGTTTAAGGGAGAATTGTGAGTTTGGTTTGGTGTGAATACTAAAGGGAAGAGCCTTGAGACTATTATTGTTGGAGCTATCCATGTGATGCTAGAAGAAGTGTGTGGGAACCCAAATATGTCGGAGGAGAAAAAAAATGTCAAGACATTAATTATAATCTCCTCTTGAACTAATATAAATGCAACTATCAATTCATTTCCTACATATTTATGGCTTATCTTACATATTTATGGCTTAATGTTTCTTGACTTATTAAGTAGGCTGAATGCAATTTGTATGTTATCACGTTGGTTGTTTGTTGTTATTTACTTGTTTCAGGTGTTCGAAGGAAGGAAACGAAAGATAGTTGGAGCAAGGAAGCAAGATTGTCACTAAGAGGAATAGTGTAATAAGAGGTAGGCCCTCTTATTTGATTCTATCTTAAGGATATCTTCCATAGATTGTTTGTTTGTGGCTAGACCCGCTCTCTCGAGCTAGAGGAATTGTTTGTGTCTACACTTAGAATTTACCTACACCACAATGCCCTGTATGGATTCAACATAGATTGGCTAATAAATTTCCATTTCCTTTCTATCTCTTTAATCTAAATTAACATAATGGACCCATGTTATGGGTACATTTAGCTCCAAAATGACCAACAAAAATAATTTTAGCACCTTTCTCCTTCATTGAAGGAATGGAAAAATGGATATGATGGTTTCCTAGTTGAGTTGAGTCTTTGTACAAATGTTTTGTGACTTAACATAGTTTTGACTACCATCTGGAACAAAACTATTGAATGGTGAAATATGATCTTATTGTGCAGGTCATGCTATAGGGGTGTAACATTGAGATAAATCCATTAATTTTTTTTATTAAATTAGAAATAAGAATTGTATTATTGTATATTTTAAAAGTATGATGTCATTATGTGTAGGGTTTGTTTTTAAATCAATGCGTATAATGCACTTTCAAGGATTGGAATAACTCCTCACATAATTACGTAAAAGGTGCTAACTCCATGGAAGAGCATATTCCTTATAAGTAGGAGGTTGGTGGTTCGATTCCACTGTTCCCTAACATGAATTAATCAATGATATTATATTTTATTTTAATTAAATACTTTTTATATTGATTTATTTCAATCGTGAGATATTTTTCTAGATTCGTTGCATTATATTGCCTATAAAGAGAGAAAAGTGGTATTGTAATGCCTTTAAATTATGTCCACCTTCATTACGTTGGTTACTGAGATGTATGTTCCCACGTTTGTGCCCCATACATTAGGTGTTTCTATTGGGGGAGTGCCTGTTAAGTTAGTGGCATGTCCGAATAAACAGACTCAAAGTTCCAAATTTTATAGTTCAATTTTGGTCAATCAAATGGAAATTCCTCGAGCAAAAAATTTACAATATTAGCATAGAATGTTGTGACGTAATTCTTCATATAGTGACCTTTATAATGGTGTAAAAATCACCCCAACAAGATCTCATATATGAAAATTATGCTTGCCACAAGTGGAGCTACCTTGTTGCCCATGATGGTACTAAGTTGATGGCACAGGTGGACCTACACACATCTAGAACACGAGAAATGTTAGGAGAAAAATTTCATAGATAGACTTGTTTTCCATTCTTTTTTGAATCAAGTATTCGCTGCTTTCCTTTTTCTTTTTTAAAATGATTCACATAAATTTTTTAGGTTAAAATTATTTTATGCCAAAATTCTTCAAAATTTTGTAGAGTATATAAAATTGTTATATTTTTAGATGAATATGGCGAAACAATTTGAGTAGCTAGTAGGATTTTCCAACATTTCTACACTCTAGGATAAATTTCCATGCTTAAAATTTTCCCTAATGTAGACAATGAAGAAGATTTTAGATTGTCTAAAACCTAGTGCTAATTGAGGGTGGAGGAATGCAAAAGGCTTAAATGTAGATGGTTATTAGCCCATACCAAATATTAGGTGAGTTGAAATAGAGGAGATTCAATTACTTTAACTTTGTATTTGTTTCATGGTTGTGGAGTGAGATGTTAGGAAGCAATAGATGATGAATAAGAATTTTTGGTAGCCACTTAGGCCATCATGTCAAAGGAAAGTTAGTAGTAAGTGTCTCTTTTTTTGTGTTTTCATTTCCATTACTAAAGAAAACAAAGAACAACAATAAACTTACCTTCTAGCTAGATTTCCTCCTATTTTAAGTTCCCTAAAGTGCATATTGTATTCATTTGTGTGAATGATTTGTTGATTTACATGTTCTTTGATTTTCATATTTTAATAATTATCAAAACATTCAGTAATAAAATAGTTCTAACAAATATATATCATACATAACCCTTAATCTCTATGACCTATAGTAAATATAACTTGAAACCTAATATTTTGATTTATTTTGTATTACCTTTAATGCACATGTTATTTTTATTAATAATGTTTAAAAGATAAGTTTCATGTATTGTTTTAAAAAGATATTCTCTATTGACACTGAAATGATAAATTTTAATATTATTAAATATAAAAATCCTTCATTTCAATCTTTTCAGTGCAGCCTAATGTTATTTTACATTTCATTACTGATTATTCTTTTATCCCTATCAACGCATGCATTATATTTTAATAAAAATAGTTGTAATTGTATAATAAATCTTTTAATATTCCTAATATAAATATTTATAATTATATAATAAATCTTTTGTATTCTAAAAATGATTACGTCATTAGGAAACTCCCATTATTGGCATGGAATATTTTAAGCTTTGTTAGCTTATTTCGTAATAAAGACCTACAATATAAATAGAAAGTGGCATGTTACAACCCTTTTAGCAATGAAGCTAGAAATGATGTGGCAGACACTATCCTATCCCTTCAAATTAGCAGTTGATAAAAAAGCTAAGAGAGGATTATATAAGGAGATTTTTTATTATCATGTTTACAAGTTCAATTACTTTTAGATTCATTTGAACGAAATATCCTTCACCTGGAACACAACCACCTAATTACACTATGATTTTGATTTTTGCTTTTTTTCTTTGCCCCATTCAAAGTTTGGATTGAAGTGCTACCTAGTACCACCCACTCATTCTCACGATATAAACACATTCTCACACACCGAATACACACTCTCCTCTTTTTGTTCCCGACTCTGTACTGCACTGCATTGCCTTGAACTGTTTCTTAGCTGCATGGCCATGCACGCTGGTTTTTTTTGGGGGTGTTTCTGTTCTATGATTTTGATTTTGATTTTGAAGTGCTACTCGGGGAGTATCATGTCGATAAAAAAAACACTATAATACCAAATTTAGATATTTTTAGATATTTTGCAGGGTTTTATAAAAGTCACAGTTTTAGGCGGTCAAAGTTCCAAGTATAGAGTTTATTTAGAAAACCTAGACATGATGATTTCACCTTTTGAGTTGAATCTATTTTTAGTGTTTTAATTTCGATTTTAATATTAGAAATAGATTTAATATCATTAAAAAATTGTAGGGTATTTAAATTCCACAACTTAACAATTTTAATGGATTAAGTCTTTTGGTATATGACAAATCATGTGATTGGTTCATTTGATGAATCACACTGGCTAGTTCATGTCGGCTAAAAATTTCTATTATGTAATTTTTACCAAATTTTTTTTTCTTAATTCATTATAGATCGCATACACCTGAACTCAGAAATTCTAATAAATTTAATAAAAAATCCCAAGAAAAAACCAACATGACAAAATATTAGTTATTTAGACTAAATTGTTTCTTTATTCTTGTTTTAAAGTTCATTTTATTACTGTAAGGCTTTAAAATGTACCAAGCTATTTCTGACTGTTTCAAAAGCAATTCAAAGCTACCACCACCCACTCATTCTTCGAATGTCGTAAAAGGAAAAATCTATTTCTGACCGTTTCAAAAGCAGACGATATAAGCACATTCTCACACACCGGATACTGCATTGCCTTGAACTGTTTCTTGGGGTGTTTCTGTTCTGCTTCTATGCTTTCAGTTGATTTCTTTGTTCTTTTTAATTTCTGGTTTCCTACTCTGCACTGCATTACACTGCATTGCCTTGAATGGTTTATTTATTCATGCATGCTGGTTTTTTTTGGGTGTTTCTGCTCTGGTTGGATGCTATGTTATATGTTCTTTTCTTTGTTCTTTTTGTTTGCCTGATTTTATTTTTGTTGCAGAATGTGAAGCAAATTTTTACTCTCTGGTTTCATTATTTCGCCTGCCCTGGAACTTGGAACTGACAATCAGGTATGCATAGAGCTAGGAGTTTCTTCATGGTTTAATAGTTTTTATTTATTAATTGTTTCAGATTCGGATTGTGGAAAATTGGAAGGGTTTTAATTATTGGCATTGTAATAGATAGACAGCACCAATAGTAATAGTAAGTATTAGCATTGTAAAGGTTTTAATTATCGGTCTCATAATCACGACCTTGTTCTTTTTATGTAGTTTTTAGATTGCTCTGTATTCTTTTAACCTTGCTCTGTAGTTTTGGGTCTTCCTGGCTTTTTAATTTTGATTTTTCTGTGAACAGATCAAGAATCCATGAGAGTAAAGCTCGTTCAAGAATACCTGATTCTCACTCAAGAGCCTGCAAATAATACGACGCCGAGTAAAGCCCCCAGGTAGGCTTGTTTCCTAATTTTTTGGATTCAATTCAATCCTTCTAAAATCAACCTTCCAATTCAATATGCAGGGTCTCCCTTTATTTTTTATTTTTCCTTAAACTTACAATTAAAAGACAAAATTAGCAGATAAGATTATTGTTCCTTGTTTGTTCGCTACACTAAAGAAACCTAGTTCTGCCTCTTCGTTTTATGTTTCTTGAATTAAAATAGTTGAATTAAAAGCTATATAACTATATTTCCTCTAAGCTGCTCTCAAAACAGAACCCAGTCCATTCATCTCAGTTTTCTTAGTCCATTTTCCTTAGGTTTCCTCGGCTCTCACAGATGCCATAGGTTCTTCTTAATTCATTTCAGCCATTGTAATCTCCTTGCCATACATGCAATTGTTTGATTTCTCTCAAAATTATTCACGGGATCCATTCCATCGTGTGAAGCAGAGCATTACAAACCTCCATGGGCTTCAATTACAATTACCCTTCTATTTCCTCTCAGATTTAATCTCAAAACAAACCCCAATCTTGTAATTTCAGTGAATATTCCTGAGTTTCTATTTCGTATCTTGTAATTTCAGCGAATATTCCTGAGTTTCGTATCTTGTAATTTCAGCGAATATTTCTGAGTTTCTATTTCTATTTCGTTAGTTTCTAACCATCAACCATGGAATTCTATTCTGCCAAAATTTCAACAAGATATTCATAACTATTCCTGACTTTCTATTTTTTAAGTTTCTAACAAACAAGATATTCTTAACTTTTTCTGAGTTTCTATTTCCTAAGTAGTTTCTAACGAACAAGTTATTATTCTTAACTATTTTTGAGTTTCTATTTCGTAAGTAGTTTCTAACGAACAAGTTATTACTAACTATTCCTGAGTTTCTAGCCAACAAGTTATTCCTAACTATTCTTTAGGTGGGTTAATTTATTACTATAGTTTTATTCATCCAATCATATCACTACATTTATTCATTGACTTAGTTTATCTGTGCGAAAGTTTGTGGTTTATTTAAATTGGTTTCTTACTTTTATATTTATATGTCTGCGAGTTTTTTTTTGAACTAAAAATATAGTTGACTTAACCATTGGCTCTCAAAATCAGTCTTGGATGGGCCCTCCAATAAAAAGATAATCCCTCTAAAAATTTAGTTTTAGATTATTGGATTTCTCTAAATAATTTTCAATTATATTTTTACATTTTACAAATATGTTTTTTATTTATATCTTATAACTTATGTTACATCTTGTTTTTACATCAGTACTGTTGTTAAGTTAAATGCATTTTAAATTGTATATTCATACATTTAATTTATTTTAAATAAATTTTGTTACATTTAATTGATTTTAAATAATTTTTGTTATATTTAAATTTTTATTAATAGCATTTAATTTAATTTGTTTTTGAATGATTTCTTTATTAATATTGTTTAGTTTAAGTTAGTTTTTAAAATGATTTTCAAATTTAAATATTTAATATGTTATTAATTTCTTCACTATATTTATTAATGGTACAATGTAGTATGATATATTGTTTTGAATAAAATAACATAATGTACAAAGAAAAATGTTTGAATTTATATAATATAAAGTGATAATGTTGTTATATTTAAATATTTATGATAAAATTAAATTCTAGTGTAAATGTTTTTTAAGATTGTTCTTGAATATATATTTTATTAAAATTTTCACTACAACATGTATATATATAAACTCTTAGGAATCTAGATTGTGTTAGACTAGGCTAGGTTAAGTTAGAGTGGGCTAGGATAGACTAAATTGGACTAGGCTACACAAGGATAGAATAAGTTTAAGCTACGGTGGGATAGAAAAAAATAGGATAGACTACTCTACAATAGGTTGCGTTATGCTAGAGTAGGCTAGGCTAGGCTAATATAGAGTAGACTAAGGTGAAATAGAGTAACTTAGCGTAGGCTACTAAAGAATAGACCAAGGTAAGCTAGACTAGGGTAGGGTAAGGTAGAGTAGGGTAGGATAGGCTACGCAAGGCTAGGTCAAGCTAGGTTAGGTTAGGTTAGGATAGGTTAGGGCATATTAAGTTAGGTTAGGTTAGGTTAGGCTAAGTTGGGCTAGGCTAGGTTAGGTTAGGCTAAGCTAGGTTAGGCTAAGCTAGGTTAGGCTAGGATAACTTAGGTTAGGTTAGGTTAGGGTAGGTTAGGTTAGGCTAGAGGAGGCTAGGCTAGGTTAGGGTAGGCTAGAGTAGTCTACAGTAGGGTAGGCTAGGCTAGGGTAGACTAGGGTAGGTTAGATTAGGCTACGGTAGCGTAGGTCGGGCTACGCTAGGTTAGGCTAGGCCAGGTTAGCCAAGGCCAAGTTAGGCAAGGCTAGGTTAGGCTAGGCTAAGCTGGGTTGGGCTAGGTTAGGTTAAGCAAGGTTAGGTTAGTCTAGGTTAGGATGGGTTAGGCTAGGTTAGGTTAGGCTAGACTAGGTTAGGCTAGGTTAGGTTAGGATAGCCTAGTCTAGTTTAGGCTAGGTTAGGTTAGGTTAGGCTAGGCTAGGCTAGAGTAGGCTCAAGTAGGCTAGGCTATGCTACAATAGGGTAGATTAGTTTAGGTTAGGCTAGGTTAGTCTAGGCTAGAGCAGGTTAGGTTATGCTAGCTTAGGCCTAGCTAGAATAGGTTAGGCTAAGGTAGGCTACGTTAGAGTAGGCTAGGCTATTGTAGGCTAGGGTAGGCTAGAATAGTCTAGGCTTGGTTAGGCCAGTGTATGTTAGGATAGATTAAGTTTGGCTAAAGTAAGCTAGGGTAGGTTAGATTATGCTAGGCTAGGGTAGGTTAGGCTAGGCTAGGCTAGGCTAATATAGAGTAGACTAAGGTGGAATAGAGTAACTTAGCGTAGGCTACTAAAGAATAGACTAAGGTAAGCTAGACTAGGATAGGGTAGGATAGGCTAGGCAAGGCTAGGTCAGGCTACGTTAGGTTAGGTTAGGATAGGCTAGTGCATATTAAGTTAGGTTAGGTTAGGTTAGGCTAAGTTGGGCTAGGCTAGCTTAGGTTAGGCTAAGCTAGGTTAGGCTAGGCTAACTTAGGTTAGGTTAGGTTAGGTTATGTTAGGCTAGGGTAGGATAGAGTAGGCTAGGGTAGGCTAGGGTAGGCTACAATAGGGTAGGTTAGTTTAGGTTAAGCTAGGTTAGTCTAGGCTAGAGTAGGTTGGGCTAGGTTAGGCCACACTAGAGTAGGCTAGGCTAGGCTAGAGTAGGCAAGAGTAGTCTAAGCTAGGCTAGGCTGGGGTAGACTAGGCTAGAGTAAGCTAGGCTGGGTTAAACTAGGAAAGAGTAGGCTAGGCTAGGCTAGGCTCGGCTAGGTTAGAGTAGGTTAGAGTATGCCAGTGTATAGTAGGCTAGAGTGGTTTAGGCTAGGCTAGGCTAGGCTACAGTAATCAGGCTAGGCTAGGCTAGAGTAGGCTAGGGGATAGGGTAGGCTAGTTGGTTAGGCTACGCTAGAGTAGGCTAAGCTAGGGTAGAGTAGGGTAGGCTAGGTTAGGCTAGGCTAGAGTAGTTTAGGGTAGGTTAGGCTAGCTTATGTTAGGCTAGAGTAGGTTAGAGTAGGCTAGGCTAGAGTAGGTTTGGCTGGGCTAGGCTAGGCTGAGTAGAGTAGGTTAGGCTAGGCTATAGAAGGCTAGGATAGATTAGGTTAGGATAGAGTAGGCTAGATTAGGTTAGGCTAGAGGAGGCTAGGCTAGGTTAGGGTAGGCTAGAGTAGTCTAAAGTAGGGTAGGCTAGAGTAGTCTAAAGTAGGGTAGGCTAGGCTAGGGTAGACTAGGGTAGGTTAGATTAGGCTACGGTAGGGTAGGTCGGGCTAGGCTAGGTTAGGCTAGGCCAGGTTAGCCAAGGCTAAGTTAGGCTAGGTTATGCAAGGCTAGGTTAGGCTAGGCTAAGCTGGGATGGGCTAGGTTAGGTTAAGCAAGGTTAGGTTAGTCTAGGTTAGGATGGGTTAGGCTAGGTTAGGTTAGGCTAGACTAGGTTAGGCTAGGTTAGGTTAGGCTAACTTAGGTTAGGCTAGCCTAGTCTAGTTTAGGCTAGGCTAGAGTAGGCTCAAGTAGGCTAGGCTATGCTACAATAGAGTAGATTAGTTTAGGTTAGGCTAGGTTAGTCTAGGCTAGAGCAGTTTAGGTTAGGCTAGCTTAGGCCTAGCTAGAATAGGTTAGGCTAGAGTAGGTTAGGCTAAGATAGGCTACGTTAGAGTAGGCTAGGCTAGTGTAGGCTAGGGTAGGCTAGAGTAGTCTAGGCTTGGTTAGGCCAGTGTATGCTAGGCTAGATTAAGTTAGGCTAAAGTAAGCTAAGGTAGGTTAGATTGTGCTAGGCTAGGGTAGGTTAGGCTAGGGTAGGCTAGGCAAGGCTAAGTTAGGCTAGGTTAGGGAAGGCTAGGTTAGGCAAGGTTAGGTTAAGTTAGGCTAGGTTAGGCTAGGCTAGGCAAGGTTAGGTTAGGCAAGGTTAGGCTAGTCTAGGTTAGGATAGGTTAGGCTACGTTAGGTTAGGTTAGGTTAGACTAGGCTAAGCTATGTTAGCTTAGGCTACGTTAGGTTAGACTACATTAGGTTAGGCTAGAGTAGGCTCAAGTAAGCTAGGTTATGCTACAATATGGTAGGTTAATTTAGGTTAGGTTATGTGAGTCTAGGCTAGAGTAGCTTAGGTTAGGTTAGGTTAGGCTAGAGTAGTCTCGAGTAGGCTAGGCTATGCTACAATAGGGCAGGTTAGTTTAGGTTAGGCTATGTTAGTTTAGGCTAGAGTAGGTTAGGTTAGGTTAAGTTAGGTTAGGTTAGGCTAGGATAGGGCGGGCTAGACTAGGCTACACTAGACTAGGCTATGTTAGAGTAGGCTAGGTTAGAGTAGTCTAAGCTAGGGTAGGCTAGAGTGGGTGAGGCTAGAGTAAGCTAGGCTAGGATAGGCTAGTCAAGAGTAATCTAGGGTAGAGTAGGCTAGCCTAGGCTTGGCTAGAGTAGAGTAGTCTAGGCTAGGCTAGGCTAGAGTAGGCTAGGCTAGGTTATACTAGGAAAGAGTAGGCTAGGCTATGCTAGAGTAGGCTAGGTTAGGCTCAGCTAGGTTAGAGTAGGCTAGAGTAGGCTAGAGTGGGTTAGGCTAGGCTGGAGTAGGCTAGAGTAGGCTAGGCTATGCTAGGCTAGGTTAAGCTAGGCTAGGGTAGGTCAAGCTAGGATAGGCCAGAGTAGGCTAGGGTCTAGGCTAGGCTAGGGTACAGTTGGTTAAGCTAGGCTCGACTACAGTTGGTTAGGCTACGCTAGAGTAGGTTAGGCTAGGTAAGGCTAGGCTAGAGTAGTTTAGGATAGGTTAGGGTAGGTTAGAATAGCTTAGGTTAGGCCAGAGTAGGCTAGACTAGAGTAGGCTAGGCTAGAGTACGCTAGTCTAGAGTAGGTTTGGCTAGGCTAGGCTAGTTTAGGCTAGGGTAGAGTAGGCTAGGCTATGTTAGTGTAGGCTAGGATAGGGTAGAGTAGTTTAGGCTAGAGTAGATTAGGGTAGGTAAGGCTAGTTTAGGCTAGAATAGATTAGGGTAGGTAAGGCTAGTTTAGGCTAGGCTAGAGTAGGTTAGGGTAGGCTAGAGTAGGGTAGAGTAGATTATGCTACAGTAGGGTAGGTCAGGCTAGAGTAGGGTAGGCTAGAGTAGGCTAGATTAGGCTAGGCTAGAGGAGGCTAGGCTAGGTTAGGTTAGGCTAGAGTAGTCTAGAGCAGGGTAGGCTAGGCTCGGGTAGACTAAAGTAGGTTAGATTAGGCTACGGTAGGCTAGGTTAGGATAGGCTAGGTTAGGATAGGCAGGTTAGGTCAGGCTAGGTTAGTCTAGGTTAGTCTAGGTTAGGATAGGTTAGGTTAGGTTAGGCTAGACTATGTTACACTAGGTTAGGTTAGGCTAACCTAGGTTAAGCTATACTAGTCTAAGTTAGGTTAGGTTTGGTTAGGTTAGCATAGGTTAGCTTAGCTTAGGCTAGGCTAGGCTAGAGTAGAGTAGGTTAGGCTAGAGTAGGCTCGAGTAGGTTAGGCTATGCTACAATAAGGTAGACTAGTTTAGGTTAGGCTAGATTAGTCTAGGCTAGAGTATGTTATATTAGGCTAGGTTAGGCCAGACTAGAGTAGGTTAGGGTAGAGTAGGCTAGGTCAAGCTAGGCTACGTTAGAGTAGGTTAGGCTAGTGTAGGCTAGGGTAGGCTAGAGTAGTCTAGGCTCGGTTAGGCTAGAGTAGGCTAGGCTAGAGTAAGATAGGCTAGGCTAGGAAACAGTAAGATAGGGTAGGTTAGATTAGGCGAGGCTACGATAGGTTAGGCTATAATAGATTAGGCAAGCCTAAGTTAGGCTAGGTTAAGCAAGGATAGGTTATGCAAGGTGAGGTGAGATTAGGCTAGGTTAGGTTAGG
>APFE030120094.1:89497-168100 GCA_000404065.3 Pinus taeda | reverse complement strand
CAAACAATGCTATCACGCAAGTTCCTAATTGCAAATAAAAGGTAGGTGATGAAGACCTACTTGAGATCCAACGCTTTAGTTTGTAGAAGAGACGTCGCCCATGTTCCTTTGCCTTGGCCGGTCACGATCCTCCACTATCCACGTGAATGGACCCCTGCACATAAAGAGAACAACACAAACACAAGCATGAAATCTAATATATGCAATTATACATCAGTCAGGAAGGACATAATTCAACATCAACCATTACAAGTACAACGAGAATGGAACCATAATGATAGTCATCTATTATTAATAATCAACAAAGAAGAATACAACCAGCATCCTGACGTCAAGTCCTCCTTTGGCTGGGTGCTCAGCTACAAAAGTCTTGCAAATCTTGAAGGGATGAGGGACAAGCCTCTCTCTCTTTAGTGACAAGATCTCCTTACTTAGGTAAAGCCTTATGGACAAAAAGAAGGCTCTTACAACTCCAATCTCTTGATATCTTCCTTTCAACACAAGTATTGCCACTAGAATCAGAACTAGCTTGCTCAAGCCATGGAGACAAGCTTTTATAGATGAAAAGGAAGGGATAAGATCAATCACAACAATAATGGATTTGGCTTCATCACTTGGAAACTTCTATGGAATGGTGGCAAACTACTTCCCATTCAAGGAGATTCGAAGCCAAACCATCCTCACTTAACTTGGATTCAGTTGGTGAATGAGTTGGATAGAACTTTCGAAGGTTGATTGGTTAAAACTTTGCCCAAAAATGTTGGCGCGATTGCGACTCTGGGACAGAGCGCTAATGGCGCGCCCCTTTTAGAGGATTTTCTCCATTAGCACGGGAGGAACATGGTGGCCCAGCACTAATGTAAAAAGGGCTATTTTTAAGGGCAAGCTGCAGGAGATGTCTTCAGGGCATGTGAAGCTCATATTCAGAGGGGAATGATGCAAGTGGTTTCAAGTCTTGTCACTTCTCACAAGTCCCGGAATGCGTCCTCCAAGGTGCAGGAGAGGGGTAACAGGGACGGTGACAAATTACTGTGTAACACACCCCATAACCCACAACAGAATGGGGTGGCCGAAAGGAAGAATAGATCTATTGTGGAAGCGGCTCGAGCGATGTCGTATGACCAAAGCCTACCACATCATCTGTGGGTTGAGGCATGCAATACAACGGTGTACCTTCAAAACAAAAGTCCTCATCATATCTTGGGGATGAAGACACCTGTGGAGGCTTTTTTGGGAAGCGACCAGATGTGAGTCACTTCCACATCTTTGGATCATCAATTTACTATCATGTGACCAAAGATGCTCGGAAGAAGCTCGACCCAACAACTGAGTTGGGGATACTTGTGGGGTACATAGATACACCCCACAACTATCGTGTGTTTTTGCCTTCCAGTCAAAGGACAGTAGTGTGCAGGGATTTGAAGTTCGACAAGTAGAGAGCCATGCGAGTGTCACTTGAGAGGGAGCTCAAGTTGCATTGAGATGAGTAACTTTTAGTTCCAAAGGAGGAGGAGCCTCCTGATGATGTGGATCAACCACATGCAGAGGATCCAGTAGTTGAGACCACCACTCCTAGAGAGTCTTCCAGAGACGAGTAGAAACGCTTGCGGGAAGCTGACAGATTGATGCTAGATGTGAGAGAGAATGTGTGGCATCCATCCTCTCAGCGCAGACAGAGGAGATCTCTTGAGAGATACACTGGCTACATGACCCTGGTTGGGGAGTGTGTAGCGACCAAACCTTCTTCTTTTCAGGAGGCAGTGAAACAACCAGTCTGGGTTGATGCAATGGTAGAAGAGTACGATTCTATCATACAAAACAGTGTGTGGGATGTTGTCCCTAGACCTGGGGACAAGTCAGTGGTTAGTTCTTGATGGCTTTACGAGGTAAAGCAAGCAGCTGATGACAGTGTTGAGAAACGAAAGGCAAGGTTTGTTGCCCAAGGTTTCTCATAGGTTGAGGGGATCGACTACGATGAGACCTTTGCTCCCGTAGCAAGGTACTCATCTATCAGATCGATGCTAGCTCTATCAGCTCAGATGGGTTGGAAAATCCATCACATGGATGTAAAGACAACGTTCCTCAATGGGAAGATTGAGGAAGAGGTATACAATGAGCAGCTCTAAGGATTTGAGACCTTCGATTGCGAATAGCGTGTTTTCCGACTCAAGCGAGAATTATATGGGCTAAAGCAAGCACCCCATGCTTGGTATACCAGGATCGACAACTATTTCACAGGGTTGGGCTTCACCAAGAGTGAAGCAGATGCGAACCTTTACCACATCACGGTAGATGGTAAGACATTGATTATTGTACTTTATGTTGATGATCTAATTTTGACAGGTGATGACTAGCTGATACAGTCTTGCAAGGAGGACCTTGCAAGAGAGTTCAGGATGAAGGACATGGGCCTCATGCACTACTTTCTAGGCATGGAAATGTGGTAGAAAGATGGGGAAGTATTTGTGTCTCAAAGCAAGTATGCCAATGAGATACTCAGGCACTTTCACATGGAGAAGTGCAAACCCATGTAGACTCCTCTAGCTGGGAACTGGAGGAAGGAGGATGCTACTTCAGGTGAGGTAGTAGTTGCTATTGTTTATCGGTAGCTGGTGGGTTCACTTATGTATTTGGTGAACACACGACCTGACTTATGCTTTGCGATGAACCAGCTGAGTCAAGCTATGGTTCAACCTAACAAGTTGTTTTGGAAGGTAGTGAAGCATGTGCTGAGATATCTCAGAGGAACTACATAATACGAATTATGGTACAGACGGACAGAGGGAGTGAAGCTGCAAGGCTTCACGGATGTAGATTGGGCATGTAGTCCATCAGACCGGAAGAGCACTTCTGGAGGAATCTTCAACCTTGGTTCAGCTGTAGTTTCTTGGTATAGCAGGAAACAGAGGTGAGTTGCACTTAGCTCAACAGAGGTTAAATACATGGCTACCAGTGAGGTAGCATGTGAGGCCATTTCGATGCAGAAGATTCTAGTGGGATTGTTTGGTCAGATGATGGATCCTACAGTGATAAATTGTGATAATCAGAGTTGCATAAAACTCTATGAGAATCCAGTGTTTCATGACAGGTCCAAGCATATAGATATCCGTTACCATCATCTACGGGACTTTGTCGTCAAGAGGATCATGATGTTGCAGTATGTTTCAACCAAGGAGCAGGATGCAGATATTTTGACTAAGGCATTGTCAAAATGCAAGTTCGAGTTCCACAGAGACAGGATCGGGGTTACTAATAATCCCTTTCTTGTTGAGAGGGAGTGTTGAAATGTGCAACAAGAAATGCTAAAAATAGAAAATGCTAAAAATAGCACTACTATAAATAGTGCGGCTATAAATAGTAGTTCAACCATTGGTGATCTTAGCAACAGTGGGTGAAAAGTGAAAGTGCTAAAAATAGATTTTCTAAAAATAGCATTTCAGGATCCCTTCTTATTTTAGTCAGTCCCTAGACTAAACGTAGGAAGTAAAATTCGAATTTGATATTAACAACAGTTTGAAAATTGATTAATTAATTCATCTTGAGTTAATTAGTTAAGGAAAATCAAACTTGAAGTCTATGTGAGGACATGCAACAGTTTCTCCTTTGATTGAAGGATTTATCCGTCAGTTAAAGAGATAAGGATGACTTGTAATATTGAGTTGTAATTAGTTGGCTCAGTCAATTGAGTCAAGTCCAGTCAGATTAATTTAACAATTTGTTAAATTAATGAGAGTTCAGTTAGTTAATGCTTGCATGCTTGTAACTACTGTATTTTAGATAACTGAGTATTCAGTCATGGATAACTCATGCATGTCAGTTCAGTTAGAGACCCAGTTGAGTTCAGATGGAGGGACAATGTACTATCAGTTGCAAGAATATTCTGTTGTGAATATTCCTTGCATATAGAAGGAATATTATTCCTTGAGGATTGTGCAGTTGGACCTGAGGTTACAGTGAGTGTGATGAGGCCAATTCACACATGTGATATCATTGGACCCCAATCAAAAATGCGCAAAAGGAAATAGGAGGCTTGGAGGGCTTGAGGAAGATATATTCAATGTCTATTTAGTCTGTGAGCGGTGTTGTTTGATTACAAAGAGAACAAGATAGCTTGAGAGCTAATTCTTTTTGTAACTTGAACAAGATTTCCACTTGTATGATAATACAAAGTTGGGGTTTTAGGTTGGTGCTTTCCCCAGTGATATATCTTATGTGTTATGGTTGATTACTTCTCGTTCTCAGTTATATCTGTTCATGCTTGATGATGCTCATATTTGTTTAAGCTTCCGCAAAGTTTATGGTAGAAGTAGGTCTAGTATTATGCTTTAGGACATTGCATATATCAGGTGATCTACAATGAAAATTCTACAGATAAATCATGGGAAAAATGTGGAAATCATGCAAGAAATCACAGAAGAAGAAATAGAGGCAGTTGTTTGGAGCCTTCACATGGATAAGGCATGGGGCTCGAATGGATTCACAATTGCATTCTATAGGCAGCACTGGAAAATAATAAATAAGGATTTAGTAAGAACGATAAAGAATGTGTTCAAGAAAAAAAATGGGAGGTTTTACCAAATCCTCCTATCTGACATTAATTCCAAAGGATGATAGACCCTCCACCTTTAGCAAATTTCGGCCAATTTCTTTGTGAAACTCTTCTTATAAAATAATAACGAAGATCATTGCCAATCGAATAAAGAAAGTTCTCCTTGAGGTTATCTTGAATAACCAAGGAAGGTTTGTACCAAATAGATAGATTATAGACGATGTACTGGTGGTCCAAGAAGCTCTCCACTCAAACATGCTGGAAAAAAAAAATGGATATGGCTAGTGTCTTTAACTGGGTAAGTCTTCCCTACCCCACTATTGTCTTAAAGAAATCAGGGTTTTAAGCGAAATCATTGAGGTATTCAGTGCCTGCATTATGGGACCATGGATAGCCCCGTTGATAAACAGAAGACCGAGTAAGTTCTTTCAAAGTTCCAGATGGTTGAGGCAGGGCTGCCCTCTTTCACCTTTCCTATATATAATAATGGTTGTCTCATTAAGCAGAGCGTTGGAAAAGAGAAGGAGAGAAAGAACACTAATTGGGTTGCACATCTCTCATGGTGTAAGAAGCATAAATCGTTCCTTGTTTGTTGATGGCGCTTTGTTGATGGGTGAAGCTTCATGCATTAATGCCCAAAGATTCAAAAAAATCCTTGATAACTTTATGGAGGTTTCTGGTGGTATCTTAAACAATGAAAAATGTAGAATATATGGCTGGAATACTCCCTCTTGCACCATGCAAAGAATATCTCAGATTCTTGAGATTCCCGTACAGGCAAATTGGAATCATTTATTTTACCTTGGACTTCCCATATCTAAAGAAAATATTAAGGCTGAGTTGTGGAGCACACAAACTGAAAAGATGAAGGAAACAATCCAAAGTTGGGGAATGTTATCGCTAAACATTGCAGGCAGGGTGACTCTAATCAAATCCATGCTCATTGTGTTGCCTATTTACCAAAATGCCACTATTTTGGCTCCGGCCAGTATCCACAAACAAATGGACTTAATAATCAGAGGTTTTCTATGGCAGGGAGGGAAAAAGGAAACCAAAAACTTCAAGTTGGTAAAATGGGAACAAGTAATTCTGCCCTACGAGAAGGGAGGCTTATCTATAAGGCTACCTGGACTGATGAATGTTGTCCTAGGGGCTAAAATTATATGGAGTTTGATAACTGGTAAGGGCAGCTGGTGGAAACAAACTTTAGCTTTGAAGTATATGAATCATCAAAGAACACACTTGTTGGATGGAAATGTCCTAATAAGGCCATGCTCTCAAGTATGGAAGCTAGTTAAAAAAATGATACCTACTATCATCAAGTACACTTCGAAGATGCTTGGCAATGGTAAAAGTATCAAGGTATGGGAAGACAGAATCATGGGGAAGGAACCTTTAACATCCATTTCAGGTTTCCAAGAGATAAAAGAATGGACGCAAACCAAGGGGATAACTTCCCTGCATTCTATCTCTCTTGGGAAAACAAAAATTGGCAAGATTAGCACATTCCAAATCTGCCTCCAAATTTAAAAAGCCAATGGGATCTTTTAGTGCACCACCTCAAAGGATCAGCCCCAACAAACATGGAGGATGAATATACAATCATATAGGATCCTAGTGGGGGTGCCTACTCAGTCAAGTCTGGATACAACACTCTCCAAGCTCAGCAAAATGAACAAGATTGGGTACCATGGAAATCTATATGGAAATCAGAAAGTCTCCCCAAAGTTAAAATATTCAGTTGGATCCTTCTAAAATGAAAAATCCCTACTATTGAAAACCTTAAAAGAAAGGGATTCTCCAGACCGTCAAGGTGTTCAATGTGCCTAAATGAAGGAGAACTCATTCAACACCTTTTCTTGGATTTCCCATTTACTAGAGAGTGTTGGAAGTAGCTTTCTAGTTCTCTGGAAATGGATCTCTCCATAACCTTTAATGACTTCTTTACTGAATGGAATAAAAATAATCCTTATTCAATGAAGAACAAGCAAACCATTAAAAGGTTTTGGGAAAGTCTCCCGTCCTTTCCATGTTGGCAGGTTTGGCTCTCAAGAAATAAAAGCATTTTCAAAGACCAGGCTCCAAAGATTGGAAGCGTTCTGTCAAAAACTTGGGGACTCGCCTTGGAATTTTTAAACATGAAAGGATTAAAAGAAATAGACAATAGTCTTCTCCAGCAAGAAGAAAGGAATTGGATCAGCCAAGCAACTATAATAAGTAACTAGAATATAAGTCCCAATGACAAACCTCCAATCCAAAACTGAAAAATTAGATTAAATAAGCAAGAATTCATAACATGGAAAAGAAAGTTGAATAGGCATTGTCTCTTTTTCGACAGGGCTTCCAAAAACAATTCAGGTAGAGCGGGTGTAGGAGGGATCCTCCTCAAGCCATGGGGGAAACCTTGTGACTTATGAGTGGGGGTTGGGGGAAACCTCCAACAACAAGGTTGAGGCATATAGTCTGTTAATGGGATCCAAGATCCTAAAAAAGGAAAATTAAAGATTCAATAATAATGGGAGATTCAACAATTATAATCGAAGCCATGGTTAGCGAAAGAAATCCTCCAAACGCTACTATGCATCGAATTTTCAAAAGAATAAGGCAAAATTTGGAAGGACTGGGAAATGTCACATTTAAGCATATATTGCGGGAAAACAACAGTTCAGCAGACCACCATGAAAATATGGCATTGTCCAGGTCCGAAGGGGAAACAAGAGAGGATGAGGATGTGTATCATACATCTATTCATTAGTACTATTGACTCTGTAAGAAAATCATGACAAAAATCTCATATCCCTATGACATTTCATGGATCAAAACAAAGAAGATATGCAACATCATTACATATCTCTGCAAGGATATATTCTCAACTGACATAGCATGGAGGTCCTGTGACTCCACACAAACCTCTCTGCGCATAATCTGCCATTTCAGCAGCTCGAAGATTGACAATTTACATCCAATATCATTGCTCCATCTATGCATTACCTCTAAGCAGTATGGATCTCCCTTTGCACACCTCTCTCATATATATCTCGAGCTTCCCTCTCATATTTCCACTCACAAAGTGCTCTATGCTCATCCCACTGAACATTCTTCCTACCAAACCCCATGCTTCTTTGGCCTTCTCTCCCATCAACGCAGTCCGAGTTCCAATCTTAATCACATTCTTGCTTCTCCTTAGTGCGATCCCATTCCTTCTCTAAGCACGTTGTATGTTGACTGATGCTCTCCTCTTGCCCTCAATACTACAATGAGCTTAACTCCTTTACTCTGCTTTCCTTTTGGTTGTTTGCGCATTTCTTCCTTCATCTATGGCATCTTCATTTCCCCCTACTTCTCCATTGTCTTTGCTGCAAAGATTATCCTCCTCTACTTCTTGTTTCGGTCCAAATCATCATGTTGTTGCTACACCAAAGGGAAGGTGAACCTATGTTCCTACAACAATAAGGAGTAGTGGTGTCATTCCAACAAGTTCAGGGGAACAATAGCAGGGCATTTTTCAAGCAAACATATCAGGAAGCAACAATACAACACAGAGGATCAAACTATAGATCAAAGGAAAGTAGAAGAATGCTCAACAATGGATTTAAATTCATTTGATCGAGCCTCTCAAAATGAGAAATGTGCCACTTGCAGAGCCAATAAATTTATGATCATCAAGATAAGAGAGACAAATCAAGATCTGAGGTTTCAAATGAAGGCTGAGAATTGTGATCTAAAGAGACAATTGGAGAGTCAGAAGGCAGAAATAGATTCCCTCAACAACAAATGCACTCACCTTGAGGAGACAGTTAGCTACCTCAAAAACATTACACTGAATTAGGAGGGAGAAAACTCAAACTACCAGAGCAAAAAACAGAGATGTCAGCAAGACCAATTAGTAAACAAATATTAAACTGCCCTTAAGTGTTTTTGAAGTCTGATAGTTATTGACAATTATGTTATGCAAGTGTATTTTATTGTTGTCCCAGTGTGTAAGGTAGTATGTCAGAAATGTAATAGGAATCTTTGGAATTTTTGGATTCATGTCTAAAGGCTTCCGGGACTGCGTTCCTGACCTTCTATCCTTCTACATGACTCCATCCAACATCAAATGTAATAGGAGCTTGCTCCTCTTTCTTTTTTGGAATTTATAAAACCATAACCAATCTTGTTAAAAAAAAATACTACAACGTTTATTTCATTGATCTTTTTACAATAATTTATGTTACGTAATTTACATTCATTAGACTTTACATTGAACAATGGTAAAGAATTTATTTATTTGAAAGTGGAAAATAATTATTTTGTTGTTATTTTAAAAATAAAAATAACTTAAATTTAAAATGTTATATATATATATATAATTAAAAAATGAAATAATTAAAAAATAAAAATAAAGTTATTATAAATACAACTTTTAAAGTTCTCTCTATTAACTATATTATTGTCTTTTTTAGAAGCAAACACTACAATATTTACATTGTCGGTCTTTCTACAATAATTTGTGTTGCGTAATTTATATTAGGCAACCTCTACATTTAAGTAAGGTCCTTTCTATTATTTTTGTTATTGCATTGTTTGGGCAAACACTATAATGCTTATTCCATTGGTCTTTTTACCATAATTTGTGTTGCATAATTTGCATTGACTAAGATGTTAAAGTGTAACTTTCTTAACGATTTGATAAACCAAGCATATTGATGAAGCGAAGGAAAGGAAATATCAAAGGGTTATGTTGTGTAAGGATTGAATGGAAAACATGTGAACAATCTGGCGCATACCTAGTATTGGTAATTACATTGGTGTCCGAAGTAATGGATCTGGGTAGTTCCCCCATACATTTCTCCTCCTTTGTTTTGCTCGTGCTAGAAATAATAAAAGAAGTCACACATGTCATTTATGCTTCTCTTGTGCCCTAGAAATAACAACATCAATTGTGGATATTGTGTCTCTTTCTCTTGTTCCCAAACAATAACAACACTTTCTCTTGTGCATGAACAATAACAACAGAAGTCATTCAAATGTGTTTTAGAGATGAATTTAAGCAGTTTATGAAGTGGATGTGATCATCATAGAAAAGGATTAAGGGGTAGATGAAGCATTATTTTGTCAATTCATTTGCAACTTGAAAACCCATTCAATTCATTTCCTTTCAACTTGAAAATCCATCATCATCATCATCTTCCACATAATAACTAGCTTGAACTTCAACTTCAACTTTAGTTGGGCCAAAATAACTCCATGATCTTTTATAGGTTCCTCAACAATTATTGGATAGTTGATTCTAGTGTTTTTGCACCCAATCTTAGTGATTCCTACATATCCTTCCTGCCCTCTCCTTCTTTAATGCCCCCACTACTAACAAGCAATGCCAACTAAAGAAGGGCATATCCAAGCTTTGTCCACCTCTAAAACCACTCCCACCTTCCAAACCCTTGCACATAAACTTTCCTAGCTAGGTGCCTGTCAATGATTCACCTGCCTTTCCAAACACTCCCTTCTTCCAAACCCCTAAATGTAGGCTTCCTCACTTCCTCCATGCATACATTTTGCTTCCTCCCGGTTTATCTTTTAGCTTCCTCCATGTTTATCTTTGCTCCAAATTCCTTATGCTTATCCTCCTTGTTTTACAAACCCAATCCTTCCCCAATATCATGTATCCCAACCTCAAAATAGCACCTTCCAAGCCCTTTTACCCAACCCTTTGATTTCTACACCTCGACTTTAACCTCAAAATGGTACCCTTCCAAACCCTCCTACCCACCACTCTAGTTTTTTTTTACTAAACTTAACCTGAAATTAGTACCCTTCCAAATTATCTTGTATACCCCTCTATTTTTTGCTCCTCAACTTTTCCAAATTATTACTTCCACAATACTTTCATGATCAAATGGATGTTTATGCCACCTACAATGTTCTATTAGCAAGGTGGTATTAGTAAGAATTATTCACATATCATTGTGATGATTTAATTATGTTATAGGCATTTTTATGCGAAAAAAAATAACATAAAATAAATCCCCATAACTTGATAGTACTCCATTATATTTCTCTACCCATAATTTTGTGCTCAAATCTACATGGTTCATGTAACATCCTGGCTATTCATTCCACTCCATAATTACTTGATCAATTGTAACCATCCTCCTCCCTCATTTACTCAAGTTACCGGTCTACAGGGATAAACATGTGATGAAGAGTTACTATGATATGATTCAACCTCCTAGATCACCTTAAGGAAGTGGAATCGAAAAACCAGACACCTTAAGGACTTCCTTATCGGGTACTACAGGACCCCCAAGGGCTAAACCAACCTTTTAGGTGCCTAGACCATGAGTTAAACCTCTTTTTTAGTGCCTTGGTCTCCTAGACGTTGGCAAAACACTGCCTGATTTAGAATAAAACCTTCCAGTTGCATGCATGATCCCTACAAGGGAGTGGCTGCAGTCTTTTTCACCCAGTTTTGTGCCTGCAATTGCAGGATTTAAGCCACTTTTTCAGGCTAGGATTCAGACCTCTGCCCAAAACTTAATGAAACTTTCCATAACCATGAATGACACAAGAACAAAGCCTTCCATACAAATCTTAAACAAAACTTGACCTAGCAAGGCCTAGCCATGACATTCATTCTGTCAAACATATCATGAACATGGAATCTACAGGTCATAAATAAACATATGAACATAGGGGTCTCATACTTATCTGAGAATCATCAAGAAGTTCTAATTCCTTCTCATATTAGCTGCAATAACATCTATTAGATCATGCATTCGATAACCAATCACATATTCATCAAACATGTCAAGAGCCATAAACAATATACATCATATAACCAACATAAAAACCACAGAAACTCAACCATAATGTCACCATCATAATCAATAATATGCTCATAAATCACAATAGAAAATGTATTTTATTAATATACGAAAATGCCAACCAAGTCAGGAAATTCCACATATCACCTGACCATAGACTAGGTTGAACCAAATCTTTCTTTCAGTCAATCAGCCCCGTGCCATATTCCAAGCATGAATGTGGGATCTCATGGAATAAACCAAGCAAAACCAAACCAGGGCTTCTAGAGGTCAAACCACCTCAACCCTCAACTACTAATTCCACCTTATGGTAGGACATCAATAACCATCACTAGATCAGTCTCTATCCAGCTTTTCCAGGGCTCCAGAGTGTTTGTTCTAACCGAGGCTTCCAGGACTAGTAATTTAACCCACAGTTGTTGTTGGGCTCGGGAGTTTTTTCCAACCAAGGCTTCCAGGATTAGTAACTCAACCCACCAAGGGCTCAAGAGTGTTTTTCCAACCAAGGCTTCCAAGACTAGTAACTCAACCCAAATTGTTACAGGGCTTCTAGAGCATTTGTCCAACCAAGGCTCCAGGAATTAGTAACTCAACCCAAAATCAAAGGAACATGAAGACCAACCAGAAAACGAAAGATAAAATCCATAACACCATGGGTATCAAGGAAATGGAAAGGCTATTGAAAACCACTGTCAATCCAAGCAATCCCCCATGCTAATGGCAACTCATAACCAAGAAACCACATGCATGTGTCATGCATGCCAAAACTAGTAAGGAAATCATACATGCAACTCAGTACCTGCAAACAAAACTCGTTGTAGCTGTTGATACCGATTTCCTCTTGTGCTTTCCTACTCTACCTTTGCCTTCTTGCTCCAAATGCCAAGTATGTCACACTCCTCCAAGAGTGTCAGAGAGAGAGAGAATAAAGAGAAAGTTCCACCCAAAACTATAAAAAATCTAACAATATATCCGCATAAGCCTTTTTATCAATGAGGCCTCTATTTTTTTCATTTTCCATTATTTTCCTTCATTTTCCTCCTCGCATGTGACCTGTGACCTTTCACCTTCCTTTTCTCCTAATTTCCATTATTTTCATAAATAAATTCCAAATAATGCCTCTTTTCTTGTCAAAGCCTTTGCCAATGCATTTGTCAATTTATTCTTAGCCATAATAAACCAAATGAACACCCATTAGGGTGTTTTTCCAACCATTCCGCTTGGAATACATGTCACATGACCTTGATCTTATTTATTTTTACATGAATTTTTAACTAGTGTTGTTGCATCAACATCCTCCTTGTAAGTTTTAAACCTTATACGGTAATGCATTACATATACAAATTCCCAATAAACAAAAAAATAAAACAATTGCAATCACATATGACACATATATTTACCATGGAAACCAAAATTTGGAAAATTAGCAAATCGCTTAAAGCTACACCTCTAATTTATATCATCAATCAACTTCACTGTTCAAAATGCAATATATATGATTATGCGACATCCAAAACCCCTAATCCATAATGTTGAATTATATTACAACCATAATTCCTTAACCAAAATTATGCAAGTAGGGGATAAACCACCATGCATCACAAAACCACTGAAAGTGAAAATCGTCAAAAAATGGATGCAAAAAATTGCCCGAATTATTTTTAACCACCCCACTATGCCCAACACATATAAATCACATTTGGAGCTAGTCATACAAAGAATATAACACATCCCAACATTCTCCCAGTTATTCTTTTATTTGCATGCAAGGGGTCATAAGAGTAGATGATCGATAAGCCAAGACAGTAATTACCATTGTTTCTAAGTGTTCACATGCTTTATTAATGAATTGGCAACATTCTTAAAAGTGTTTGTTTTTACCAACAACACCTTCTCTTCTTCAACCATGTAACACCCTCCTTCCACACTTACCCAAGCTTATCGGTCCACCGAGGTAAATATGTGACAAATAGTTACTATGATATGATTCAAATCCCCGAGTATAGTTAAGAAAGTGGAATTAATGAACCAAAACTTTACTAACCTACCTCAGGTGCTACAGGATCCCCAGGAGCTAACCAACCACTCCAGGTGCCCAACCCTTGAGTTAACTTAGATTTTCACTGACCTGGGCTCTCAGTTGCTCCCATGACAAGGCAAGCCAACAAATGAGACCCTTCAGTCGCTCTCATGAGCCTGCATCCCAACGATCGTAGAATTTTCACTCAGTTCTGTGCCAGCGACCTCGAGATTTGAGCCACTTTTCAAGGTTAGGACTTAAGGTTCTGCCAAAAACTTAATGAAACTCTAAAAAATGGTCAATAACAATGAGACAAGGCCTCTAATACAAAACTTGAACAAGGACCTAACCTGGCCCATCCCAACCATGATAGGAATTTCTTCAAACACGTCATGAACATGTGATGTTGTTGATGGTGTTGGACCTGCCAACATGTCAGGGGATCTCCCTGATAAGAAGTCCTAACTAGACCTGAAACCGTTTGGTGTAGGAGTCCTAGCAATGGGTCGTACGGTATCGCCTTGACTGCAGTTGCACGCAGAGGCAAGTAGGATGTCCTTGTTAGTAACAAGGGAGTGACCAAGGCATCAAGCCAAGGAAGGTGCATGAAGGGTTCTAACACATGGAAAGGGGAATGAGTGCACCCCTTAGAAACCTGTGGAAACAAGCAACTTGAAAGGGAACACATGAGAAAAGATACATCACAAGCTGGAAGGCAGGGAAACCAACGATCCAAAGTGATGGTTAAACCAATAGCACATCTCAGCAAGATTCATACATACATATATAGAAAGAGTCCATACATACACGCATAAGCAAACAACTACGTATATCATTTAGAGTAACCAAGATAGCTAAAATACAATAACAACATATGCATGAAACGTGTTGGCCTTGTTATATTAAGAGTGAAATATCCAATCATACAATGCAACCATGACCAACCACTAGTTCCAATAGTGAAACGTTACAGTCACTACTGCCTGCTCCTCCAAAGAGATACACTAGCTCTGCACTATGGAGAAGACAAGGCTCGTTACAATACACTCCAAGCTTTCTCTAAGATACACCTATAGGAAGCTTGGCTCCCAAAATCCTATACAATGAGTCATGAGGTCCTATAAATATCAAAGGGTGGGGTGACCCTTGACATTCCCCTTTGTGACTCTTCACCTACCCTCATGAGTCTTCAACTACTACATGACTGTTACATCCTACTATTGACACTTGTTCTTTCACTTTTACAAGATGTTACATTAAAATCTGCACATGTACCCACGTGAGACAAAATATTCTTAAGCAATCCATGCAAGCTATTACTAAGACTCAGACAACTGTGGGAAGACCAACTCTTCAAATTCCTCGTGATGATCGACAGTGGTGAACTGATGCCAAGCTTGGTAGTCTGTGGTGGTGTCTGCATGCTCAATGGTGACATCCTGCTAAAAGCAAACTCTTGCCTCTATTGCATTTGGGTACACTGGTTTGGCACCTCTGTCCAACTCGTCTGATAACATGCACATCATAGCCTTGAGTGTCGCCGGACTAGTAACATAATGATGCATAGTGTCTGCGCTGATCTCTAATTGTGTGTTGGTGGCTATGTGCATCAACTCATTGAAGTAAATGTCCAGCTCCAGTCAGACTTGGTTCTTGTCTTCACCTCGGTGAGTGTGCCAATGGGTGGGATCGCATGCATGCACACATTGACATCCATGCTACTGAACAACTGTGCATGTGATCATTAGCACCACTCACCTATCTTCTCTGTTCCAGCTGCTAGGATGGGTCTATAACCTTTATGGCACAGTTTCATCAGTCTGTGCATGTTATGCCTCTTGTTGGATTTGTTCGTGTTGTGCTTCCTTCTCTACTATGCGCACCTCTTGTTCTTCCATGAGTTGCCACTTCAACTCCTGCAACTCCTTCTCTGTTTCCTCCATCCTTTCTTTGTCTCTTTGCCTTAATCCCCAAAGCTGCTTTCATCACAAGTAGATTTGCTTTGAACTTTATGCTTTTCTCTGCCTCTATGTTGCCAACAACCTTCCTCTTGCCTTTGTCGCGCGCAAGTTTTCTACCCTCTGCTGCTACTCATGGTGTTGCTCTTTGCAATGCCGCAGCCATTTCATCCTGATATCCTTGTCTATGAAAAGCTTGGTGTCTCCTGTTGTAACATGCTTTATTTTTGATAGGTTAGTTTTTATGTATTAAAGAGGGTATGAAAAAATAAAGGACAAAAATGAAACTATGAAAAAATAGAAAATAAAAAAAGAGATGACATAAAACCCCATCAAAAGAAAATCAAAATTTGTAATAAGTGAGATTGCTTAAATGCCACTTTATAGAAATAAATTGCATTGTAATAAATTAAGGTTTTGTGTGCAACTTGTTTAAATGCCACAACCTTTTGTTGATTTGAATCATATTGTTTAATCATGATCAATTTATTTAGATTTATGTTTTAGATTAGTGAATAAGTTCACCAAATTGTTTAATAGTGGTAGAACATTATTAGATAGGTTATAGTAGAATAAATTTGGTCTAATATGTTCAAAATTTGGCCAAAGATGTATTAGATTAGGGTTACAAATAAATTAGGCAAAATAATGGTCGCTAGTCCAAATGCGCCAAAAGTTAGATTAAGATTAGATTAGAGCTTAATTACCTTTTATGGGTAATTACTTTTTGTACAAATAAACATTGTAAAGTTTTAAGTCAAAGTCACAAAACGACAAAAGGATTTTGTCACTAGGCGCTAAGTGTCGAACACAATTGGATGGTGATCCGCTTCCTCGCATAGATAAATGGCGGGGAAGGCATTTCACACCCCTCTCATCGTTGCACAATAACGATAAGGGGGGGGGGGTTCTGAAAAGTGGTTTCATCTTGTGCGGGCCCCTCGCAACGTGGCACCTCCTCCCCGCTCATTACCACTTACCACCACCCCCCTTAGAAATCCACTTATCCTTTCCCACACCTTCCATTCCCAATCATTACATGTCATGTGTCCATATCTATTTCCGCCTATCTGCCTATCTGTTTTCCTATCGTTGTTGTTCTTCCTTTTGCCATTAATGAAAATCTTTTGGTTCAACAATGACCTTCCCGTAACGGTAATCCATTCCCTTTAATACATAATCTCCTTTATCCCCATTATGCATTTTTCCCTACCTTGTCTTATATTTTGATTCACTGGTTTTCTAGGTTTCACTATTTCTTGTTTCTGATTTACACCACCGTTAAACTCATCACCAGAAAGAGAGCCTTTGAGGATGATCAACAAGTGATTCAAGCAGTCACACTATGGACTTCATTGATAAGGAGGAACTCAACTCAGTTCAAGTTTTGAGACTTCATTGATTGTTTTATTCATCCAGTTGCGCAACTTCTCAGCAGCCAGATCCGAGTTGGAGCAGATACAAATTGTGGACATGACTGAAACTATTTTGGAGATTAGAAGGCTTTGCAAAAAAAAATCTCATGACTTAATTGGAGACCAAGTGCCAAGCCTTGAAAACTGTTGTATGAAGGTTTCATTTCAAGTTTAAATTACTCAACTAGAGAGGACTACGAGGATTAGTGGCATCATATGACAAGTTGATCAATTTGGAGGAATATTGTCAAAAGCTTTATTCAATTGCAACTGATAAAGCTAGTTTTGTAGGTCTAATGGGCTATCTTAAAGGGAAACAAATGTTAGAGGATTTAGATTTTGATTTAACAATCAAGCATGAAATTAAACACATTTTTATTAATAAGCCTACTTTTGAAAAGTATACCGAGGTTGATGAAGTTTACAGGAAATTGGTTAATCTTTCTATACCAAGTCAAGACAGGTGGGATCACTTATGTGAAACTATCATCACCAACTGATAGGTAGGTGGACAACACTTTTTGGGGATCAGATCATCAACAAATTCCTGAAAGATAGGGCCAACACTTAGCGTTTTAAGATTCCTATAG
The DNA here is from genome assembly GCA_000404065.3 of Pinus taeda. Lineage (NCBI taxonomy): Eukaryota > Viridiplantae > Streptophyta > Pinopsida > Pinales > Pinaceae > Pinus > Pinus taeda. The sequence continues at coordinate 150,762 of APFE030120094.1, read as the reverse complement.
TTTTGTACTATTTTGTATTTTTGTTTAAAAAGACTCTAGAATATCTCTTTTATTTTTGTATAAATAACTCTTCCTTCAAGTTATTAAGGTTTGAACCCGTGGATGAGCTTTCAAAGCAAAATTGTATTTGAGTTGGAGATTTGCTTCAAATTAATGAAAGGATTTTGAATTTGCTCCTATTATTTGTCTTCTTGTAAGTTTTCTTATGTGTTCATTTCATTATGTTTTTCTTCATGTATTTAAGCCTTTATGAGAAATTTGGGTAAGATGAAACTGAGTTTCAGTCAGCCTTAAATCCTCGGTGAAGTTATAAACAATAACTAGAGAATAGTTTATAAAACTATTTGTTATATTAAACTCCTCTATATCAATAAATTGTCACACCTATCTGCATTAGATTAAATATATTTTGTTGAACATACAAACATTGTTTACCTGCTATCTTTCTTATGATAAATTAAATATTTTGTTTGAATATTTAGTAAATTGTAATTCCTTAAGACTCTGCTATTCACTCAATCTAAACCAATTAACTATTTTAGACAAATAGACAACCCTTTCATCCTATTTAGCAATTGTTAAGGTTTAAGCACCTGTTTTCAAAAGGTTCATAACATTGGTCATCCAAAACCTTTAAAAAGAAACAAAACATTTTAGATGCTCTGGCATTATTAACTAACTTAGAATCATCACAAAGGACAACATCAGATTGGCGTTGTTGTTGGGGAGAAAAAATTGAACTATTTTCCTTGGGAAAATGATTAAGACTTTTTCTTTAAGGTGAATAAAGAAATTGTAGGTTAAAATCTTTCACTTGGCGACTCCACAAGACCAAGTTGACCCCTTCAAAACATACCAAATCTCATTTTGATTCTCAAATTGTTTCTCCTTTATCTGATCCAAAGATACTAGTAAGAGAAGCCTCTTTTAGAAGGAGACTTGAAGCTTCTGCTTCTTCTTCTGTACCACTACAACCTGAAGATATTTTAGCTTCTAATCCCTTTAGTTCTATTCCATCCCAATTAGATTTGGGTGATATAAAACCTAGCGTTTTAGAACTATTATCTAAAGGAGTTGATTTGTAGTAAACTCTCTTATTCCAATATTTGGAATCATATAAATTCCCTGAAATATTTTTCAGATTCACCCAAGTCAGAAGAAGAACTAGATATACATTTACCGGAGCTAAAATCTATTGATTTTATCTCCCCCGCTCATTATATATTTCCATCTACTTTTTCCCAACCCGAGGATACTTTTTCTATATATTTAAACCCTTTGTTTGAAAATAAAGAACAAGTTGAAACAGAGGTTCAAAAGCTAGTTATTAAAACACATTTTAAAACTTTTATGGATCCTCCACTTTCCCATCCTTCTCCTCCTACCATTACACCTCCATCTTCACCCACAACTTCACCATCTTCCTCCTCATCCTCTACTACATCATCTCCCACCTCATCTACTGAATCATCTTCATCTTCAAATATGGTTGCCTTTCAACCTATTATTCAAGCTCGGTATGCTACCTTACATATTCCTAACAAGCACAATAATTTTCTTGATGGGTATTTAAAACGTCTACCAACGTTTAATGGAGAAACTGGTTTGTCTGCAGAAGATCATCTAGCCGCCTTCTTAGATTTTTCCGATAATATCAACATTGAACATTAAGATGTATATGTGAGATTATTTGTTCAATATCTAGAGGGAGACATTAGTATTTGTCTTAGACAACTGAGTGCTGATTCAATTCATTCTTGGAATGAATTAACCACCATATTCAAGAATCAGTGGGGTGTTAAGAAGGGTCCAGTTTACTATTTTACAGAATTTGAAGAACTAAAAACAAACCATGGTGAACGAGTGGCATATTTCATAAAAAGATTAAAAAAACTTTATCATAACATGCCACTTGACTGTAAACCACCAGTAGCAACATAAAAAGTTCACTTTTCTAAAGCATTTGATGATGACTTTGTAGTCATGCTTAGGGAAAGGACACCCTCTACCCTACAAGACATGCAAACAAATGTTATAGAAGTCGAGGCTAACGGGTCAACATCAACTAAACTTAAATCCAAGGATGAAAAGGTTGAAAGGAAAATGGAAATCAAGGAAGAAGAATCTTCCTCAAAAGCTAAAAATGATGATCAAAAGATATATGAGATGACATCATTACTTAGAAACATTTCAAATAGAATCTCAAAAATTGAAACTCAGCCTAGAACAATACAACAAACTATTGTTAGACCTCAAACTCAATTTAGAAGAGCTCCCCAAACTCAAATTTTGCAGAGACCAAATACTGATCAACAAATCCAACCCCCATTGATGATTGATGACCAGCAACCAGAAGACATTGGCCCTTTTATTTCTGAAGATATAAATAATCTGGATCATTCATATTTACAAAATGCTATTGTTTCTCACCCTTTAAATCAGTCTTCTCAAGATTAAGAAGACTCTCAAATTTCAAAATATCAGGCCTTTTCTGAATTTTTTTTATTGTAGAGTTGAATAGGAGATATGATCTAAGGCCTAGGTCAGGGCATGGTAGACCTCCAAAAAGTCCCATTGTAAATGAACCTCAAATCAAACCCACCGAGACTCAAACAACAACCATTCAACCATTGAATCAAACAGCTGAAACAACTCTAAATGATATAACTATTTGAACCACTTCCAATGTTGAAAGAGAATTGGAAAGAGTTTTAATACCCATTGCCTTTTCTGAACTTTCAAATAATCCAGGGTATAAAAACCAACTTTCTAAATGGATCCAGTCATCCAGCGTTGATGTTGAAGGAGATGTGATAAGCCTTCAAGATGAAAAACCTTCAGTAGTCTTTGGTCCTATCTTAGACATGATTGATCAAAATGTACCACCTTTTTATGTGACTCTAAAAATTCATGATTTCTTGTTATATAACTACATGTTGGATTTTGGGGCTTCCCATAATTTGATTCCAAAGGTAATCATGGAACAACTGTAATTAGAAGTCACTAGAACTTATCATGATCTTTACACTTTTGACTCCAAGAAAGTACCTTGCCTTGGACTTATAAAAGATATGGTGGTTACTTTAGCTCATATCCCTATTAAAAGTGTGGTTTTAGACATTGTAGTCACTGACATCCCTCCCAAATTTGGTATGTTGTTATCAAGATCTTTTTGTACCAAACTAGGAGGAAGCCTTCAAATGGACATGTCTTATGCCACTATTCCTGTATATGGGGGTGAGCATCTCAAATTATATAAAGAGGTAAGATTCATGAATATTGTTTGTAAATCTGATCAAGCTAGGAATCATCCTATTTATGCAGTGGATCAAGACTTTGGATGTTTTGAATTATCATCAAATAATTCACAAAATACTCAGCTTACTATTGAAAACATTGTTGACAAGCTTAAAACCATTATCACTGATATTTGGAAATTGTACTTTGATGGTTATTGCTCAAAGGAAGGAGCAAGAGCTGAAATTGTATTAATTTCGCCAGATAAAGAAAATATTACCTAATCATATAAGCTTAAATTCGATGTAACAAATAATGTAACAAAGTATGAAGCTTTTTGCTAGGATTGGAATTGGCAAGAAGTCTTAAGGTGCAAAATTTAAGTGTATTTAGTGATTATGAACTTATGATCAGAAAAGTAAGGAATAAATGTCAAACTAAGCACCCTAGACTTAGATCTTATAGGAATGAAATTTGGGATTCAATTGAAAATTTCTTTTCAGCATTCAATATCACTGCTATTCCTAAAGATCATTGGTTGTTTTTGCAGATTCATGCAGATTCCTTGGTTGTTTTTGCTAGTTCTTTTAAAGTTCGTGATCAAATGCTTGTCCAATATCAAATTCAAGTTAAGTATAGACCATCTATTCATGACAATATTAAACAATGGAAAATTTTCAATGATGACAAGTAGTTAAAATCCTTTTTGCAAGTTATTGATGAGTTGTCAACCCTGCAAATCAAGGAAGAACATCTTGATAATCATGAAGTTTACAACGAAAATCAAACACCACAAATTGAATAAAAAATTGTTGATCATAGCATTATTCAATTATCTAACAATTTTATTCCAAAAGGGTTAGTCCCTCTTGAGAAGCTCTTTGATCATAATGATGTTCCCAAAAATCCATTATCAAATTCACCTGAGGAAAATATTGAAATTTGTAACTTTGGAAGTTCTGAAGAAATAAAAAATGTTAAAAATTTTGCATCCATGTCATTGGAAGCCAAAGAAAAATATTTATCCCTCATTAAATCCAACAAAGATGTTTTTTTCCTGGTCTTATAATGAACTAAAGACATATTATACATCTCCCATTGAACATAAAATTCCATTAAAACCAGAGGCTAAACCTTTTAAGCAAAAATTAAGGAGAATTCATCTTGTCCTCCTTCCTGTTATTGAAAAAGAACTCAAAAAGCTACTTGATGCTAAAATTATAGTTTCACTGAGATATTCTGATTGGGTAGCTAATTTAGTTCCAGTGAGAAAAAACAATGGTGAGATTAGACTATGTGTGGATTTTAGGAATTTGAATCAATCATCTCTGAAAGATAATTATCCATTACCCAAGATGGATCAACTACTTCAAAAAGTTTTAGGAGCTAGTAGAATTTTTATGTTAGATGGTTTTTTTGGATATAATCAGATTATGGTTAGTATAGATGATAGAGAAAAGACTGCATTCACAACTCCTTGGGGCACATTCATGTATGCTCGGATGCCTTTTGGGTTAACTAACACTGGAGCTATGTTTCAACGAGCTATGGACTTAGCATTTGTGGGTAAGACAAACAAATTTCTTGTAATTTACCTCGATGATTTGACTGGTTTTTCCAATGATGACCAAAAGCATTTAAAGCATTTGAGAAAGGTTTTTGACAGGTGTAGAAAGTACGGGATTTCCCTTAATCCCAAAAAGTCTTTGTTTGCACTCCAAGAAGGAAAACTGCTCGGTCACATTATTTCTAAGGAAGGAGTAATCATTGATCCTAAAAGAGTTTCAGCTATACAAGCACTTTCATTACCGAGGAATAAGAAGGAAATTCAAGCTTTCCTTGGGAACATTAATTTTTTAAGAAGATTCATTCCTAATTATGTTGAAACAGTTAAGGATATCATTGATATTTTGAGAAAGAATCATGAAGTTAAATGGACCATTCCTGCAAGGTATGCATTTGATCAAATTAAAAAGGCTATTATAGAAGCTCCCATTTTAGCCAGCCTAGATTACTCTGAACCCTTTAGTATCTTTTCTTTTGCCTCTGAAACTATCTTAGCTATTGTTATTTTGCAAAAGAATAAAGATGGAGATGACCAACCTATTGCCTTTTTTAGTAAAGTCATCAGAGATGTTGAGCTAAAGGGTGACATCATTGAAAAACAGGCCTATTATTTAGTTCAAGCTTTGAAATCTTTTAGATTATATCTCCTTCACTCTTCTATTATTGTATATGTACCTAATAACGTTGTTAAAATTGTTTTACCTTAGCCTGATACTGATGGAAGGAGAGGGAGATGGATAACTAAGATTTTAAAGTATGATCTCATTATGAAGACTACCATGTTGGTAAATAGTCAAGGCCTTTCCAAGCTCCTTGTTGAGTCAAATTGTAAGATCTTGGGAATAAATTATGTTTTTGAAATCCCAACTAAGAAGAATCCATAAGAACCTTTTGCAACCCCAACACAAGATAATCCACAAGAACCTTCTGAGATCCCAATTGAGAAGAATCCACAAGAACCTTCTTCATCAGACCTTTCAATTATGATTCATATTGATGAGAAATTTTGATTATCTAATTGGTACAATGATATTGTGAATTTTTTAAGAAATTTTGAGTGTCCATCTGAATTCACAAAGAATCAATGTAAAACATTGAAGTTGAAGGCAATAAAATATTGTATTATTAATGTAAAATTGTATAAGAAGGATCCTCTTAACATCCTTTTACTTTTCTTAACTAAAATTGAGACAAAAGGGATCATTGATCAATTTCATGCAAGAATTTGTGGAGGGCACTATGCTTGGAGGGATACATCACACAATATTTTAAGCGCGGGATTTTATTGGCCTATTATGTTTGCACAAATGGGAGCAAAGGTTAGAAGTTGTACTCAGTGTCATATGTTTGCTATAAAGAAAAGATTAGCAGCACTTCCTTTAGTTATAGTACTATTTCAAGCACCTTTCCTTTAATGGGCATTGGATTTCATTGTGAAATTCATCCTCCATTAAGTAGTCAATACAGATGGATATTGACTGCTACATATTACTTTACCAAATGGGTAGAGGCCTTTCTAGTCAGAAATGCAACTGATATTGTAGTTATCAAATTTATTGAAGAATACATATTGTCTAGATTTGGATCCCTCAGGCAAATAGTGTCAGACAATGCAGTAGCATTCAACAATGTCAAGATGATTGAGTTCTGTCAGAAATATCAAATTTTGTTGCATCATTCTACTCCATACTATCCACAGGGAAATGGACTGGCAGAGTCCTCAAACAAAAGTTTGGTTAAAGTCATAAAGAAAACATTAGAGGATTACAAAAGGATTTGTGACAATCATCCCATTTATGCAATTTGGGTCAACAAGATTTCACCAAAAATATCAACAGGTAAATCTCATTTTCAGCTTGTTTATGGTAAAGAAGCTATATTTTCCACACGTTTAGCTTTTCCTATCATGGAGTTTCTACAAGAATCAAATGAAGAGTCTCATGATTTCTCTAGAAGGATAAATCAGATTATAGAACTTAATGAGGATAGAGATGAAGTTCATTACAAACTTCAGAAATATCACAACACAATGAAAAGCTTGTTTAATAAGAAAGCTAGGGAAAGAGGTTTTAGGGAAGGAGATTTGGTATTAAGATGGGATGCTACAACAGAAGACAAAGCAAAACATGGAAAGATTGAAAACCTCTAGTTTGGACCTTTTAGCATTGTTGAGGTTAAGGGTAATAAAACTTTACTCCTGGAGAATTTGGAGGGACAATATTCCTCATTCCCTCTCAATGGGAAATATTTGAAGCAATACATTCAGTATTGAGAGGTTCCCATTGATCCATCATTGTATATTACCGGAGAGTTTTATTTTACATGAAGTGTGTATTTGTTTCAACATAGACCACATTAGCCCGAGGAGAAGGCACACGAATCTGCAAATTCTCTGCAACCTGCAAGAGGAAGCAGTCCCCAATTGGAGTCAATGTTGTAACATGCTTTATTTTTGATAATTTAATTTTTATTTATAAAAGAGGGTATGAGAAAATATAGGATAAAAATGAAAATGTGAAAAAATAAAAATAAAATAAAAAAAGGGATGAAATAAAACCCCATCAAAAGAAAATCAAAATTTGTAATAAGTGAGCCCGTTTAAATGCCACTTCATAGAAATAAATTGCATTGTAATAAATTAAGGTTTTGTGTGAAGTTTGTTTAAATGCCACAACCCTTTGTTGATTTGAATCATATTGTTTAATCATGATCAAATCATTTAAATTTATGCTTTAGATTAGTGAATAAGTTCACCAAATTGTTTAATCTCGATAGAACATTAATAGATAGGTTATAATAGAATAAATTTGGCTTAATATGCTCAAAATTTGGCCAAATATGTATTAGATCAGGGTTACAAATAAATTAGGCAAAATAATTGTTGCTAGTCCAAATGCACCAAAAATTAGATTAAGGTTAGGGCTTAATTACCTTTTATGGGTGATTAATTTTTGTACAAATAAACATTGTAAAGTTTTAAGTCAAAGTCACAAAACGACAAAAGGATTTTGTCGCCAAGCACTAAAAGTCGAACACAATCGGACGGTGATCCGCTTCCCCGCCCAAATCAACAGCAGGGAAGCCATTTCGCACCCCCTCCCATCGTTGCACGATAACAGCTGGGGGAGGGGGGGGGTCAGAAAAGTGGTTTCATCCCGCGCGAGCCCCTTGCAATGTGGCACCTCCTCCACACTTTACACTCCCTCCTGCTCATTACTGCTTACCATCACCCCCCCCCCCCCCCCCTCCAAAATCCGCTTATCCTTTCCCGCACCTTCCATTCCCAATCATTACATGCCGTGTGTCCATATCTATTGCCGCCTATCTTCTTATCTATTTTTCTACCATTGTTGTTCTTCCTTTTTCCATTAATGAAAATCTTTCTATTCAACAATGACCTTCCCATAGCGGTAATCCATTCCCTGTAATACATAATCCCTTTATCCTCGTTATGCGTTTTTCCCTAACTTGTCTTATATTCAGATTCATTGGTTTTCTAAGTTTCACTATTTCCTATTTTTGCTTTATGCCACCGTGAACTTATCACTAGAATGACGAACCTTGAGGATGATCAACAAGTGATTCAAGCAGTCACACAATGGACTTCATTGATCAGGAGGAACTCAAATGAGTTCAAGTTTTCAAACTTCTTTAACTGTTTTATTCATCCAATTACACAACTTCTCAGCACCGAGAGCCGAGTTGGAGCAGATACATATTGTGGACAGGACTGAAATTATTTTGGAGATTAAGAAGGTTTGGCAGAAAAAGAATCTCATGACTTAGTTGGAGACCAAGTGTCAAGCCTTGAAAACTATTGTCCGAAGGTTTCATTTCAAGTTTAACTTACTGAACTAGAGAGGACTACCAAGATTAGTGGCACTAGATGACAGGTTGATCAGTTTGGAGTAATATTGTCAAAAGATTTATTCAATTGCAATTGATAAAGCTAGTTTTGAAGGTATAAAGGGTCATATTACAGGGAAACAAATGTTAGAGGCTTTAGATTTTGATTTAACAATCAAGCATGAAATTAAACACATTTTTATTAATAAGCCCACTTTTGAAAAGTATACCGAGGTTGATTAAGTTTACAGGAAAATGGTTAATCTTTCTATACCAAGTCAAGACAGGTGGGATCACTTATGTGAAACTATCGAGTAACTTTCATCACCAACTAACAGGCAGCTGGGCAGCACCTTTTGGGGACCAGATCATCAAAAAATTCCTTAAATATAGTGCCAACACTTAGCGGCTTTAAGATTCCTATAGTTTTGTACTATTTTTATATTTTGGTTTAAAAATACTCTAGAAGATCTCTTTTATTTTTGTATAAATAACACTTCCTTCGAGTTATTGAGGGTTGAACCCTTGGATGAGCTTTCGAAGCAGAATTATAATCGAGTTGGAGATTTTCTTCAAATTAATGAAAGGATTATGAATTTGCCTCCTATAGTTTGTCTTCTTGAAGTTTTTCTTATGTGTTAATTTCATTATGTTTTTCTTCATGTATCTAATCATTTATGTAGAAATCTAGGTAAGATGAAACTGAGTTTCAGTCAGTCTTAAATCCCAGGTGAAGTTATAAACAATAAATAGAGAATAGTTTATAAAACTATATGTTATTATAAACTCCTCTATATCAATAAATTGTCACACCCATCTGCATTAGATTCAATATATTTTGTTGAACAGGCAAACATTGTTTACTTGCTTTCTTTCTTATGATCAATTAAATATTATGTTCGAATATTTAGTAAATTGTAATTCCTTAAGACTATGTTATTCATTCAATTTAAATCAATTAACTATTTTAGACAAATAGACATCCCTATCATCCTATTTAGTAATTGTTAAGGTTTAAGCACATGTTTTCAAAAGGTTCATAACATTGGTCATCCAAAAACTTTAAAAACAAAAAAAACATTTTAGATGCTTTGGCATGATTAACTAACCTATAATCATCTCGGAGGACAACATTTCGCTGATAGGCAAGCTAATAGACACTCGCTCAACTGCATCTCCAGTTGCGCTCTCAGTGGTGTCCTTTGACCCAGCTCCTTGGGAGGCCATTGTACCTATGCTAATGAGAGGCAGATGAACACCTGTGATACCTAGAGACATAGCAACACTCATGGAAAGCAATCTGTCATTTGAAAACCAAAACAAATTTGAGGATTGACTTGCAACATACCTGTATGACTAATTGTGAAGATTGCGCAATTTCCAATGGGAGGCTGGGAGACTAACTGCCAAAACTTCATAAGGCACAGTCCGGGATGTCAGGAGGATGACTGACTACTGGAACTATGCAATGCACAGTCCTTCCTGGCCTGCTGAGGAATGAAACTGTGCAATGCGCAATTTCAGTCTTTATTGAAATGCAAACCAGCAAACTGCATTGCTCAATTTATGGGGCCAACAAGGCATTGCCTCCCTAAATTGTGCAATGCAATCCTAGAGGCCAGTGTTGGCCATATTTGCACATTTTCTAGGAGGAAGGCAGAGCCTTCATTCTTAGAAATGCGCATTAATGGTCGGGTAAGGCAAGGTCTGAGCCAAGGTAGCCCAAACTAGCCAACGAGTGACTAAAAACACGAGAAGGTTGGAATGCATGGGGACTGAGTGTAAACAAGAGTGAATGATCATGCATGCAAACAGTGATTACAGAATTCAAAAAATGGGAAAACAAGCATGTGTGTTAAGCGAGTCGCTGCAACGATGACCGTGAGTGCAGAAGAAGTGTCATGCATGCGACAACAATGAGATGCAATGAAAAACTGAAACAATTCTTCTACAAGCTAATATGCATCAAAACGACAACAAGTGTTCATTGAAATCAAGTAGACATCACTTACTCAAATAGATTGTTCCAGAACACAAGACATGAAAAGCAGACTTACCCTGAAAAAGTTGAGTTGAATGTGCCGAAGACTCCTAGATGCAATGTGGGATGTCAGAGCTGCAATATCAATGTGAGGAATGAGATCTATAGTGTTTGGCATATGTGTTTTGATAATATTGAGGTTATGACGCGCATGCCACAAATCTAGGAAAAAATGATACTTGGAGGGAAGTTTCTAAAATGATATTTGCTTGTAACCTCTAGCTGCTAAAAATAGATCCCTAAAATTTAGGGATGCTTTTTGCATGTTTCTTTTTGCTATTTCGGGAAAAACAACCCATGCATGCAAATTAGGATTACTTAGTCCTGGAGGGGACCAGTTAACTTGAAGGCACATGTAACAGTCTGCAATCCTAGGAAAGGGATTTGTGCAGTTTCTAGGCTGAGCAGGGTTGGTTGTCTCTCAGGTATTACACAATTTCGGGGGTCAGCAGGTCACTGCCTCCCAGAATTGCACAATTTATGGGTTGAAGGCCGATGTTGGGCTGGATTGCGCAATTTTCTAGGGGAGGGTTGCCTGGCTGGATTATGTAGTTCTGTATCCCTACAGGATTACACAATTTATGGAGGGAAGGTTGGTTCACCTCGATAATTGTGCAATTTTCTGAGTGAGCATCTCAGCCAGAAAATTGCCTAAGTCTGGAATGGTAGCCTGTGATGGGAGATAAGCAAGTTGACATACACAGGCTGGAAAGCTATTGCAACTCAGCTAAAGCCTATGTACTTGACTGAGCAAGACATGTTGCTAAGGATGGTTGGTAGGGAGGCTCCAAAATGAAGCTAAGGCAAAATTTATTTTCTGAGTGACAATCTCAGCCAGAAAATTACCTAAGTCTGGAATGGCAACCTATGATGGGAGATAATCAAGTTGACATACACAGGCTGGAAAGGCATTGCAACTCAGCTAAAGCCTATGTACTTGACTGTGCAAGACATGTTGCTAAGGATGTTTGGTATGGAGGCTCCAAAATGAAGCTAAGGCAAAATTTTGGAGGGTGGTTGTAGCTGCTACAACAGATGTACATGTCATAAATACATAGTTGAACATAGGGATATCATACTTATCTAAGAATCATCAAGAAGGTCTGATTCCCTCTCACGATAGTTGCATTATCATCTATTAGGTCATACATTCATTAAGCATTCATTTACTAATAAAAACACTATGAGAGCCATAACTAAATCCTGTCATAAAACCATGCTTATAACCAGCATATAACCAGAATAATAACAGTAACAAAACAACCATCAAATCCACATCATAACAAGTATAATTACTCATGAAATAGAAGATGAAAAGAGCTTTTATTAACATATGCAAAAGCCAACCAAGTCAAGGACTTCCACATACCACCTGACCATATATTGGGCTGAACCAAATATTTCTTTCAACCAATAACCCCTGCGCCATATTCCAAGCATGAATGTGGGACTCACAACAAAATAGCTAGGGCTTCCTCAGGCTTTACCGTGTATCTAGCCATTACAGTTCAAGGGATTCCTAGGCCCAAAACCATCATCTATATAACCATTTTTTACCATGTATCCCACCATTAATAGCCAAGGGATTCCTAGGTCCAAACAAAGAAACATACACTATAGGATTTACCGCAATTCTGCCAAAACTAGTCAAGGGATTACTAGGCCTAAACAAGCATGGATGCCTCTGGATTTCTTCACCAAGACCATGAAGAATTTTCTCGTCTCCACCCTTAGGATTTATTGTGTATCCCGCTATTATCGACCAAGGGATTCCTAGGCCCTTGCGGATTTTCATGAGACCACCTCGCCCAATTCTAAAACCATCTCACAATCCAACTCAACCAAATGAAAGAACCCCATCACACCATGGCTATCTAGAACTAGGAAGGAAAGGCTAAAAACTATTGTCACACTTGGAAAAACCCATGCCAATGATATCAAGAGAACCAAATACACACATGCATATACCATGCATGCCAAAAATAGCAAGAAAATCATACATGCAACTCGATACCTACAAGTAATTCTGCTATAGTTACTTGATTCAATTCCCTTGCTTGATCTTTCCTTCGCTTTGATTTCTTATCCTTCCTTTCCCTTCCTTTCTCCAATGCTATAGTGCTCCAAGAGTGCTCTAAGTATGTATGAGAGAGAATAGAGAGAGAGCTCCAAAACTTAATTGAAAAAACATTGTTCGGCCAAACGATGTGAACTGATCTTCATAAACCTTTTTATCAATGAGGTCTCTATTTTCTTCAATTTCCTTCTTACGTGCAACCCGTGACCTTTCACCTTCCTTTTCTTCTATTTTCCATTATTTTCATAAACAAAAATGCCAATTTATGTCTCTTTGCCTTTTCAAAGCCTTTTCCATTGCCTTCTCCAATTTCCTTAGCCATAATAAACCAAATGTACACCCATTAAGATGTTTTTCCAAACATTCGTCTTGGAATATGTGTCCCATGACCTTGGTCTTATTTTTCCTTTATTAACTTTATTACATGAAATTTTAACTCGGGGTTGTTACAGACCCCTCCCCCTTAGGGGAACACCATCCGCTATGTTCAATGACACCTATAACCAACAAGATCGCTGAAAAGTAAAACATACTGCCCATGGTGTAGAATTCCTACAGAAACTTCGATAGATCTAGAATTCTAGTTAAATTAAACACAAGTAATTTGTTGATATTCAAGAGAGGAGAGAAAGAATTTGCTCCATAAATTCAATGTATTAAATTAATTAACAATATTACTACATGAGCAACTAAACCTCTAATCCCAAAGGGAGGTGGTTATATAGAAATTGCCGAATCTAGAAAACTAGGAAAAAACTAGTAAAAAACTAGAAAAGGCTAAGAAAAGCTAAAGGGAGGCCTAAAATAGTAACAATAGCTCAAGAAAACTTATGCCAACTATCAACCACGAGGAAAGCATGAGGAGGGGTGCATTTACCAAAGAAGACAACTTTAAAACATGCTAAAATGATCTGGGGGACCAAATTCCTTGATTTAAGGGGGAATCTTCATGTGGGGCGCCAATCCTCAAATAAATCAAGTGGATGAGGTGTGGTTAGGTGTGAACATGCACTTAGATGTCTAAATGGTTTAGGAAAGTGGTTGGACCAATATTTCCATAATATTAAGCCTTTAAAGCCAAAAAAACAAGGGAAAGTTGGTCCGACGAGCTAGTTTACCCAAAAACCAAGTGTGAACCATGATTTTTTAGTTCATAGTGGCTAAGTCAAGGATACTAGGCTAAAAAATAATTGTAGATGTAGGACTAATAATTCCACACACCCCCCCCCCCCCCCCGCCCCTTCATCCTAACTCACTTTATCTAACTGAGTCCCAACCAAAGATGCCATGTTAGTACTCAGGTAACAAATAATAAAAGATCCTCATAAAAGAAGAAAGAGGGAAACCTTGTGGGAACCAACCCCCCCCCCCCCCCCCAAAAAAAAAAAGAGGAAAAAAGGGCTAAGTGGCCAGAAGGCCTACTCAACTGTCTCCACCACTCCAAGCATAGCTCTCAGTTCTGAAAATTTCTTTCCAGTGAAAGACTTGGTGAAGATGTCTGCAACCTGCTGCTCAGTGGGGCAGTACTGTAGTGATATGACTCAGTCACGAATTAGCTCGCGGATGTAATGCATGTGAATCTCGATGTGCATGTTCCTCTACCTCTAAACTGGATCAATTGATATTTGAATGGACCCCTAATTGTCACAAAATATGGCGATCGGAAGTGGATACTGAAGACCAAACTCGGAGATAAGCCCCTACAAGCAAACAACCTATGTGGATGCATTCATTGCACCTCTATATTCTGCCTCGATTGTCGATAAAGAAATTGTGGATTATTTCTTGGAATAACAGAAAAAAGGCCCTAAACCAAAGCTGAAAACATAACCAAAAGTGGACTTGCAGTCTGTACCATCGCCAACCCAATCAAACTCTGTGTACCCAATCAGTGGAAGTGGGCAATCTGCACAATAAAAGATACCAAAACTGGAAGTACCTTTCACATATATAAGGATTCTCTTTGCAGCTTTCCAATGAAGCTCATGGGGCTCCTACATATATATGGAACAAACTCCTACTACAATTGATATATCAGTTCGGGAGTGAGTAAGATACAACAAACTCCCAACCAACTGTCGATACGGTGTACTGTCCACTAAAGGTGTAGTACCCACATCCTCAAATATGATCCCCGAAAGAAAGGGAGATGCTTCTGGCTTGCATTCTGTCATCTAAAAGTGGACAAGTAGATCTGATGCATACTTAGACTATGCCATCTTGATCCCTGAAGTAGACTGAGAAACTTCAAGACCAAGAAAGCAGTGGAATAGTCCCAAATCTGTCATGGAAAATCGATCGTGCAATGCTGATTTTGTTGAATCAATAGCTGAGGTAAGGTTCCCTGTCACTAGTAAATCATCTACATAAAGTACTATCAACAAAAGGGAATCATCATGTTGCAGCAAATAAACATTCGGATCAGATTTGCATCGAATGAATCCAATGGAAAGTAGGAAAGAATCCATCTTTGCATACCAGGCTTTGGGAGCCTATTTTAGGTCATACAAAGATTTCTTTAATCTGAAAACGATGGAAGAGTTATGAACGTATCCCTCTAGTTGCTCCATATATATCTCCTCCTTGAGATCTCCATGAATAAATGCACTTTTCACATCCATGTGATGAACTTCCCATATGTGAGAAGCAACAATGGCTAAAACTAGTCGAATGGAGTCCATTTTTGCAACAGGTGCAAATGTCTCTGTGTAGTCTATGCCATGTACCTGTGAGTATCCTTTTGCAACAAGTTGAGATTTTTACTTGCTGATCTCACCATCCGCAGCAATCTTTGTTCGATAGATCTATTGGCATCAAACAAGCTTTCTTCCTTTTGGAAGTCGAACCAAGTCCCATGTGTTGTTTTCCATGAGCACAGAGTACTCTTCATCCATGGCAGCCTCCCAAAGCGGGTTTCCAGCAGCCTAAGAGTGTGACTGTGGATCTAAACCAAGTTTCATATAGCAATGTATGGGAAGCAATGGTTTTGTCTCAGCCAGGGCTTGAGGAGCCCCAAAAAACTGTGATCTAGTCCTTTTCGCATCCACAGGATCATGGCTAGTTCACTCACATCTTGCAGGGTTTTCTCTACCCAAGTTGGCAGCTGAGTTGGAGTAGCCATGACCCACTCCTCATCCTTTAAATCAGACCCAAGAGGCTTCTCTGATGGCTTCTCTGAAGTGCTCGAAGAAGTTTCAAACTTCTCCTCATCAGTGGCAACAAGTGGTTCCTCTGCAGGGTCTGCTGAAAAATCATGCAGTGATTCTTCTTCAAACTTCACACTTCGAGCTACAAGGAACTTTTCAGTGTGAGAGTCCAACAATCTATATCCTTTGACATTGTTAGGATATCCAACAAAGATACATTCAATACTTTGAGGCTCTAAAGCCTTCCTCTTATCTGTCGGAATGTGAGCCCATGCTCGTGAACCAAAAATGCAAAAGTGCGACACTTTCGGTTTCTTACTCGTCCAACATTCAAATGGAGTGGTGCCTTTGAGTGCTTTGTGAGGAATGAAGTTTTGAATGTATGCTGCACAATTAATAGCTTCAGCCCATATCTTAGGAGCTAATGATTTGGATTGTAGCATATAATTGGCCATCTATTTTAACGACCGGTTTTTCCTCTCCGCGACACCATTATGTTGTGGTGTATATGGCACTATGTGTTGTAGCTGTATACTTGCATCAATACAAAGTTGCTGCACATATTTGTTGACATGATCCCCCCCATTATCAGTACAAAGTATCTTAATCTTACACCCAGACTCATTCTCAACAAGTGCTTTAAATTCTATAAGGCATTCAAATACTTTCGATGTTAATTTCAGAAAAAATACCCAAGTAAAGCAAGAGAAATCATCTATGAAGGTGAGTACATATCGAGCCTTACTGATTGAAGGTAGCGGGAATGGTCCCGTGATGTCACTGTGAATCAGCCCAAGAGGTGAAGAAGCTCTTCGTGCCTTCCCTTTGTAAAAAAATTTCTCCGGATGCTTGCTAAGAATGCATCCTTGACATACACCGCTTGTGAATTTAATAGCGGACAATCCTTCTACCATGTTTTCCTTGTTGAGTAGATGCAAGTAATTATAGTTTAGATGGCCAAATATTTCATGCCATAACCTGTTGATATCATTAGATTGTGATAGAAATACAGTGCTAATAGATTTAGGAACAAAGTGGGAGAAGAAATACAAACGAGAACCATGATCTGCAATTCCATGTGCAAGCTGTGAGCCCGTGGAAATGTCGGTAATCACTGCGGAGTTCAGAGTGAACTCCACCTTCCTTCCAGAGCCAAAATGAGAGATCTGATATATCGAGAGAATATTTTTGGACAACGAGGGAACATGAAACACATTTTTGAAGCAACCCCCTTCAAGGTTTACAATTCCTTCTCCGCACACCTTTGCGGGTGTGGCATCTCCCAAGTAAATTGGGGATCTAGTGATTTCTTCGATGGAGGAAAATTCATCTTTTGATGTAGCCATATGGTTCGATGCACCTAAATCAAGGATCCAAGATAATGGATTGGATGTGATAGCCATTAAAGCATGACCATATCATTCTCTCCCTCTCTCATCTCCCGTTCTGTTATCATCCTTCTTCTTTGCATTCTCGGGCATGGTGAGATTGTGCTGCTGCAATTGCTTAGCCATCTCATCGATTGTTTTCCTCATGCAATTTTCTTCACGATGAAAACCTTTGGAACAGTAGCTGCAAAGTGTTATTTCCTTTTTATTCTTACCCTTAGGCAAAGAATAGCTCTCTTAAGATTGTACGGGTCTCTCCTTCTTTGATTCATTAAATTTACCCCTCCCTTTTTGCTTGTCTCTTCCATTGCTCTTTGGAGCATTAGTAGCCACAAGTGATTGGTTCTTTAAACTCTTGATGGCACCCATTTGGAGTAACTTAGCTTGCTCTTGAGTCAATGCTGCAATGAAGTCATTCAATGGAGGAATTTTTCATTTTTCCCGAGTCAATTTAGATGCTTTAAAAGATGATACAAATACGGAATATTCAGGGCCTAATTTCGAGAGAATCGAAAGTATGAGTTGATATTCCTCTTTCATGACTCCACATGCATCAAGTTCAACGAGGAGTGATTTAAACTTGGTGAAGCATTCTTGTAGGTTTCTGAAATGAGTTGGACTGAGGGATATGAGTTCATTCTCCAGTTGATGCACTCTCATTTCATCCTGCTTGTTGAATAGTCCTTCCAATGTGGTCCAGACTGCATCGGGAGTAGTGGCTCCACTAATATGAAAGAGGAGTTCTCTGGAAATTGATAGGAATATCAGCCCAATTTCTTCATCTAATTTATGGAAATACTTGATCTTCTCCGCCGTAGAATTTGGTTCAGTCTTTGTTCCCATTGTTACCCTGTAAAGCCGTTTGCTTCGGAGGAGCAGAGTGATCTTTGTCTTCCATTCAAAGTAATTGAAAGGATTTATAACGAGTTTTGTGGACCGAGAGAGATGATCCATTGCTTCTTTTTGTGCCTCCTGATGATCTATACCTGCAAATAAAATCGTGTACAATCCACTAGATTCGAATTAGCTATGATACCATGTAGAATTCCTGCAGAAACTCCGATAGATCTAGAATTCTAGTTAAATTAAACACAAGCAATTTGCTGATATTCAAGAGAGGAGAGAAAGAATTTGCTCTATAAAATGAATGTATTAAATTAATGAACAATAGTAATACATGATCGACTAAACCTCAAATCCCAAAGGGAGGTGGTTATATAGAAATTGCCGAATCTAGAAAACTAGTAAAAAACTAGAAAAGGCTAAGAAAACCTAAAGGGAGGCCTAAAATAGCGACAATGACTCAAGACAACCTATTCCAACAATCAGCCACGAGGAAAGCATGAGGAGAAGCACATTTCCCAAGGAAGGCAACTTTAAAACATGTTGAAATGGTCCAGGGGACCAAATCCCTTGATTTAAGGGGGAATCTTCATGTGGGGCGCCAATCCTCAAATAACTCAAGTGGATGAGGTGTGGTTAAGTGTGAACATGAACTTAGATGTCTAAATGGTTTATGAAAGTGGTTGGACCAATATTTCCATAATATTAATCCTTTAAAGGCAAAACACAAGGGAAAGTTGGTCCACTGAGCTAGTTTACCAAAAACCAAGTGTGAACATGATTTTTAGTGCATGTGGCTAAGTCAAGGATACTTAGGCTAAAAAATAAAGGTCGATGTTAGGATTATATTCCAACACATGGAGCTTTATAACTTGGCTCGATGTACTATTTACAATGAACCTGCTAAAAGAAAAATCATCATGACAAAGATATCAACATGACAACCATATCGCTTATTGGAGCTTTATAACACAACTCGTTGCGACATTTACAATAAAAACTATAAGTAAATATGTACATTTACCAAAACTCATTTTCCTTCACCAACAAACAATGAAGGATACATAGCCCAATTTTTATTAGCCATCTCCCATGTAGCTTCATTAGGCCCAAAGAGCTTCCACTGCACTTTAACTTGCTCGATTGCTCGATTCCCAAGCATGAGAATATTTCACTGCAATATGCATTGGGGTTCTAAAAGAAATTCTCCTTTTGGATCCACCTGGAATACATATAAATCAATAACATGATCAACATCCTTTACATATCTTGTAAGAAATGAAACATGGAAAACATCATGGATTTTCACTATCGGAAGCAGTGGAAGTTTGTAGGCCACTGATCTAATCCTCTCAAGGATCTCAAGCGGATTGCAATATTGAGGTACCAGCTTCACACATGACCCAATCCTTAAGGAACTCTTCTTGGGCTTGATGCATAAGTACACATGCTCCTCAACCTGAAACTTATTAAATGTCTTGTGTTGATCTGCATAACTTTTTAGCCTGTCCTATCCTACCTTTATATTATTCTTTATAACATGTTTTTCTTGTTCCATTTCTACCAAAATGTTTGGTCTTATCAACACCATGTTCACTAGATCACTCCAACTAATGGGAGTATTACAACTACGCCCATATAGTGCCTCAAACAAACTCATCGTTAATGAACCTTGATACCCATTGTTGTAAGCAAAATCAACCAGTGGAAAATACTCTTCCCACTTTTGTTGTTGATGCATAACATACATTCTCAACATGTCCTCCAAAATCTTGTTGACCCTCTCTGTCTAACCATTTGTATGTGGATGATAAGTTGTGCTAAAGGCCAAATATGTACCCATACCTGCAAATAACTCTTTTCGGAACCTAGAAGTGAACTTAGAATATTTTTCCAACAAAATCTTCTTTGGAACACCATGCAACCTCACTATCTCCCTGATGAAAGCCCGTGCTACATCGCTAGTTGAATAATTAGACTTCACTGGAATGAATTGTGCTACCTTTCTCAACTTGTCAACCACAACCAAAATAGAATCATGTTGTGTAGAGGTCATCAAAAACCCTGTAATAAATTTCATGCAAATGACCTCCCATTTCCACTCTAGAATCATAGTTGACTTTAGTAATCCACCTGGATGTTTATATTCTGCTTTTCCCTGTTGACAATCCAAACATTCAACCACACACTCTACCACTTCCTTCTTCAAATTCATCCAATATTAGAACTTCTTCACAATTATCAATGTCTTCTGATATCCCAGATGACTTGAATATGGCTTAACATGAAATTCTCTCAATATAAGCTTCTTGAGTTCATTATTGTCCAACATATAGATCTTGTCGCTAAATCTAACCAAACCATTGCGGGGAGACGATAGTCCACATATTGATCACCTATACCTTGCTGTTGTAACCTATGCCTAAGCTCCCTATACCTGTCATCTTATTGTCCTTCTTGTAAGATCTTATCCTATAAATTTGTCCCATAAGAACTCATAGTTGCTATATGGTTTACCTTTACTCTTTTTCTGAGTGCATATGCAACCATGTTCTCTTTTCCTTTAATGTACCTGATCTCAAAGTCAAACTCACTAATTGCGGCCAACCACCTAGTCTTCTTGACATTCTGATTTGCTTGGTCAAACAAGTACCTCAACCCACTGTGATCACTCATCAACACAAACCTCCTGCCAAGAAGATAGTGCATCCACATCTTCAATGCATGAATAATCGATGCCAACTCAAGAACATGTGTCACATAGTTATGCTCGTGCTCATTCAACTTCCTTGATTCGTAACATACCAGTTATCCTTCCTGCATCAAGACTCCACCAATTCCTCTCTTGCAGGTATATGTATCCGAGTCTGAAATATTGAGAACTAGAGAATTTGTCAACAACTGCTTCAACTACTCAAAATTGGTTGCACATTACTATGTCCATTCAAATTTCTTTCCTTTTCTCTACAATGATGTAATAGGATAGGAAATCCATGAGAAGTTCTTGATGATCCTCCTGTAATAGCTTTCTAATCCCATGAATTATTTGACCTCATCCACATTCCTAGGAGCTACCCATTCCATGATAGCTCTTATCTTTTCCAGATCCACTGGTATGCCTTCCTTGGAAACCACATGCCCCAAGTACTGTACCTCTTCCTGAAAGAAACTGAATTTACTAAGCTTGTCATACAACTGATGCTCTCTTAGAACTATCAACATTATTACTAAGTGTACGACATGCTCTTCCTCATTCTTAAAATATATCAATATATCATCAATGAATACAACAACAAACTTGTCTAGATAAGGGCGAAATAAACTATTCATCAAGCACATAAAAGTAGTTGGAGCATTAGTTAAATTGAAAGGAACTACAACAAACTCATAATGCCCATACTTGGTCCAAAAAGTAGTCTTGTAAATATCCTCTTCTTTGATGCATACCTGATGATTTCCAGATCTCAAATCAATCTTCAAGAGCACTGTCTCTCCCTTCAACTGATCAAGCAAATCATCAATCCTTGACAACAAATACTTGTTCTTAGGTTACCTTAGTCAGTTCTTTGTAATCAATGCACAATAAAAAAGTACCATTCTTCTTCTTCACAAACAATATTGGTGCACCCCAAGGCGACACATTTGGTCTAATGTATCCCTTGTCAAGCATCTCCTTCAACTGCAACTTTAATTCCACTAACTCAGGAGTGCTCATCCTGTAAGGTGCCTTTGATGCTTGTGCTGCCACTGGTACCAACTCAATAGAAAATTTCACTTCCCCATGAGGCAATAACTCTGAAATCTTTGTTGGGAATACATCCTGAAACTACTGCAAAACTTGATACTTCTTCAAGAGTTTTGCATCCTCAACATCCTTACCTTTATCACTAGAAATATGTACTACAAACAATACACACCCTTTTATGCAACTACGCTTGGCCTGCATAGTTGTAACCATCCTCACTGATGCCGCCTTCTTCTTACCCTACAAGATTCTTTGTTCTACATTGTCATCCATGCACTTAATAAGCTTGTCATAACAATCTACTTTGGTCTTGTGAAGGTATAACCAATCCATACCCAAAATCATACTATATGATCCCAATGGAAGTACATTTAGATGCGCTAATGTAGGCATACCATTCAACTCAAATGCACAAGTTCTTACCCAATGATTAACTCTTTTCTTAGTACCTATAACCAATTACAATAACCAAGAATCTGCATGCACTTCTTTATCCAAAACACACTTATCCATTAGGTCAAGATTAACATAAGTATAATTAGATCACAGTTCAATCAAGATAGAAATAATTTGATCATAAAGCTTACTGTCCATCTCAATAATAGATGTCTGGTGGTTCGTCTGCTTATCATCCAATGTTGCATAGATTTGAGGAATGCTTTGTCCAACATCCCCAACTATCTGTGGTTCCTGTGCACTGTATATTTGAGGCCTACCACCCTGATATGACGTGAAATCCCTCTTGAGATTCTCATTGCCACATATCCAACTCTACAACTATACCTTACCCTCATCTTTATTCTGTTGCCCTGGGTTGTGACCCATGTCCCTTTCCAACTGCCTTAAACTTCTTGTAAGGAACAAGATTATCTTTCTTGCCTGCATCCTAAGGTATTGTTGGCTTCGGTGGCCACTTGCCCTTAGCTTTTTATTTCCCTTTCCAACCTTAATGAGGCCCTGTCTTATGCTTCAATTGCTCATAACAATGTTTCAACTTTTTGATGGCTTCTGCCAATGGTCTAGGCTCATCAAACTCAATCTTGTATTTGAATGTTACCGACAACCCACTGATGAATCTCTGAATCTTTTATTTCTCCTTCTTAAGATAAGGCACATACCTCAACAACTCCAAGAATTTTCTAGTATACTCCTCATCGACCATAGATCCCATCTTCAACTCATAGAACTCCTTCACCCTATCATCATAATATCTCTCAAATAGATACTTCTTCTTAAAAAGTATTTCAAACT
The DNA here is from genome assembly GCA_000404065.3 of Pinus taeda. Classification (NCBI taxonomy): domain Eukaryota; kingdom Viridiplantae; phylum Streptophyta; class Pinopsida; order Pinales; family Pinaceae; genus Pinus; species Pinus taeda. The sequence continues at coordinate 127,622 of APFE030120094.1, read as the reverse complement.
CTCTCCAAGTCAACTCCTCTTCCTGAATTCCTCTGATATTCTTCATGTATTCCCACCAAACGTCTGCTTTGCCTTTAATACTGAAGGTAGTTATCCTGGCTTTCATGTTCTCTGAATATTCATGCAATTTGAAAAAATTATTCATCCCAAGTAACCAAGCTTTTGCATCCTGTGACTTCTTCATTTCTCCATCAAACATAGGTGGCTCGAATTTCTTGAACTCATCCGACAAATATCCCCTATCACTCCTCCTGTAAGGATGATAACGATGATGACCATGGTACATGTCCAAACCAGAACTAGAATAAAGCCCATGTCCGCGACCTCTCCTATTAGGTGTATCCAAGAATCTGCCATCCCTGACAGTATCATCCATGTCCGACCTATGTCCATCATGAGATCTACTACCATAGGCTCCATTAGTCCTATCCTCTTATCCATGACTGAACCTAAGCATCCTTTGTCTCTGCAAGTCTGAAAAACTCTAAAGGATAATCACATTAACCTCTGCTTGTTTCTCCTGTGCCCTAACAAGTCTCTCTTGTGACTAAATGATTTTTTCATTATCTGCTTTGCAACTTCTTATTTATGCCTTCAAACGTCTCAAAGTGTATGCAATGTGAGGGGATTACTCATCACCATGTTGCTCATCTGATCCACAGGGAGAATCTTGTGAACTATATTCCACTATTTTTCTAGTCATATTTGATCTTCTTCTGCCTACAAGTATATGATGTTAGCCAAACTAAAATATAAATATAACCAACATACCTCAATATAGTTCAGGGAGAATTTATCATCTGCAAGATCAACCAGGTTAGCATGATACATGTATAACCATAATTAGAACAATATATAGACATCATCTCAATCATTATCCAGTGACCATGCATGACAATACCATGATCTCATGTGCAATAACCACAACCGCGACCATAACAATGCATGCATCATAGACATATAAACACCGACATGCATAAAAAATGCATACAAGACCGACATGCAGTCATGAAAACCACATACCAACAAAATCATCATCAACTAAAGGCTCTCAACTGTGCATTTATTGATCAGGTTAGGTCCTTGTTCAAGTTTTGCATTAGAGGCCTTGTATTCTTGTTAGTGATCATGAACATGTGATATACAGGTCATAAATACACAATTGAACATAGGGATATCATACTTATCTGAGAATTGTCAAGAAGGTATGATGCCCTCTCACAATAGTTGCATTATCATCTACTAGGTCGTACATTCATTAAGCATTCATTTACTAATCAAAACATGAAGAGATTTATAACTAAAGTTTATCATAAATCCATGCTTATAACTAGATTGCAACCAAAATAATAACAGTAATAGAGAAACCATCAAAGTCGCATCATAACAAGAGTAAATACTCATGAAATACAAGAGGAAAATAGCTCTTATTAACATATGCAAAAGCCAACCAAGTCAGGGACTTCCACGTACCACTTGACCATAGATTGTGGAGAACCAAATATTTCTTTCAGCCAATCACCCTTGTGCCATATTCCAAGCATGAATGCGGGACTCACAAAAAAACAACCTAGGATTCCTCAATTTTCACCGTGTATCCTGCCATTACCGGTTAAGGGATTCCTAGGACCGAAACTCTCATCTATACAACTAGGTTTTATGGTGTATCCGACCGCTACCGGTTAAGGGATTCCTATGCCCAAACAAATAAATATTCACTACAGGCTTTACTGCAATCCAGCCAAAGCCGGTCAAGGGATTACTAGGCCTAAACAAGCATGGATGGCTCCAAATTTTTTCACCAATACCTTGAGGAATTTTTCTATCTCCACCCTCAGGATTTACTGTGTATCTTTCCATTACCGGTTAAGGGATTCCTAGGCCCTTGTTAATTTTCTTGAGACCACCTCACCCGTTTCCAAAACCATCTGGAAATATAGCTCAACCAAATGAAAGAACCTCATCACACCATGACTATCTAGAACTCGCAAGGCAAGGTTTAAAACCATTGTCACACATGACAAAACCCATGCCAATGACAATAAGAGAACTAAAAACACATGTGCATATGCCATGCATGCCAAAACTAACAAGGAAATCATACATGCAACTCGATACCTGCAAGTAATTCCATTGTAGTTGCTTGATCCAACTCCTCCTTGCTTTATTTTTGCTTCCCTTTGCTTTCTTGTCCTTTCTTTGCCTTCCTTTCTCCAATGCTAGAGCGCTCTAAGTGTGTGAGGGAGAGAACAGAGAGAGAGAGAGCTCCAAAACTGAACTGAAAAAAGGTTGTCCAACCAAAAGTTGTGAATTGTCATCAAAATCCTTTTTATCAATGACGCCTCTATTTCTGCAATTTCCATTATTTTCCTTCAATTTTTTCCTCACATGCAACCGTGACCTTTCACCTTCCTTTTCTCATATTTTCCATTATTTTCGTAAATAAATATGCCAGTTGATGTCTCTTTTCTTTTCAAAGCCTTTGTCATTGCCTTTCCCAATTTCCGTATCCACAATAAACCAAATGAACACCCACTGTGATGTTTTTCCCAACATTCAGCTTGGAATACATGTCCCATGACCTTGGTCTTATTTTGCCTTTTTAACTTTATTACATGAACTTTTAACCAAGGATATTACAAACCATGTGTCTCACAAAGTGATATTGAACATCAATATTCTTTGTCTTAGAATGATAGGAAGGTTATTTTTCTAGAAATATTTCACTCTGATTGTCACAATATAACCTTACAACTTCCAATGCAAACCCAATACCTGAAAATAATCTATGTAATCATATAACTTTCTTACTTGCATGAGTAGATGTCATGTATTGAACGTTTGTAACTAAGAGTGATACTACAAACTACATCTTGCTCATCCATCTTATTTCTCCTCCAAATAGGTTAAACACGCACCCACTTGTATATTTTCTACAATCCATATATCCAACCTAGTCTGCATCAATAAAGCCATGAATGTCTAACACTCTTTCCAATCCCAAGCTTCCTTGGGAGAATAATCCATAACTAGTAGTGAGGCCACACAAATACTGTAAAACCTTCTATACTATTGCACAATGATCCTTCCCTGGTTTTGACATATACCTACTCAAAACTCGAATTGTGTGTGCCATGTTCAGTCTAGTATAAACCATTACATATATCAAACTACCAACCACACTACCATTAGGAACATGGGGAATGTCATCTTCTTCTTCACGTGTCATCGGATACTAATCTATAGATGAATTTTGACCTACATGAATAGGGACCCTTACTGGTATGCTTTCATGTAAGTTAAACCTTTGTAATATTGTCCTAACATATTTCCTCTTATTTAACTAGAGTTTCCTATTTGTATATATTTTATTTTCCATGCACAAAATAAAATTTGCATGAGAAATATCCTCCATATCAAACTTTGAGGACCTTAAATGTTCACTTCCTTGGTGATTTCCATGTTGTTTCCAATAACAACATATCATCCTCTTATAAGACCACATAATTTAATGATCACCTACTAATTTGAAATACACACAACAATAAGGCTTACTCCTTGTAAAACAAATCCCAATATATATCATTTTTTTTGTGCAACATCCTTCAATATTGTTTTAACCTATTAATGGACTTTTTCATCTTGCAATCTAGCTCTTTTTTACCTTTCACTTTAAAACCCTCTAGTTGTTTCATGTGGATTTTCTCTTCCAAATCCTTATGTAGGAAAACCATCTTCACATATATTAGTTCTACGTCAAGTTCAAAAGTAGCAACAATAGATGAATGAAATATAATACAAGTTAACTTAGAAACAAGATAAAAAATAAAATCACCAAAGTCAATTCCCTCTATTTGGGAATAACATTTTTCTATTGATTGAGCTTTGTATTTCTCTAATTTATCTTATGCATTCAAATTCTTCTCAAACACTCATTTGCTTCTAATGGTATTTCTCCCATTTGGCAACTAAACCAAGTCCCATGCCTCATTCTTGTCCAAGGTTATTGTTTACTTGACCATGGAATTTATCCAAATTTTACCATGCTTTGAATTAAATACCTCCATAAATGTCCTGGGATCATCATAAAAAATAAATGAAGCAAAACTACAATGAAATTCAAGTGGAGTATACCTATTTGGTTCCCTTCTTTACCAAACTGATCTCCTCAATATTGGAGCATGTGGTTCTTCTTGTTATGAATCGTGATCCTCTGTTGGGTCAGGTTCTTCATCCTGCAACTTGAGCTCTACTACCTCTAGTTCCCTTTTCCTTGGCGGGACTGCTCATTCGACAACATCTCAATTCTAAACAACCTTCCTAGTTTTTGGATTCCAAATCCTATTCCTTTGAAATGTGTACATAAGCATCACAACCAAAAACTTTGAGATGTTTAATAGAGGGTTTCCTACTAGCCCATGCCTCATGTAAAGTCTTGTTAACCTCTTCCCATAATTCTTATTTTAACATGACACTAGTAAGCATGCTCCTTTTTTTTCCATCAATGTCACATTAATCCTTTTTTAAACTTCATTATATTGAGGTGTGTGTTTGTGTAGAATAGTCACATTGATCAAATGTACTCTTTACATATTATTCATAGAGTCCTAGGTCAAATTATTATATTTTTCAAAATAAATTTTGACACGTCTCATGGTTGTCAGATGGTCACAAGTCATGGTCTAGTTGTCATTGCTACGCCCTCCAATGCATTCAAGGTCACCAAAATCCATCATGGTCATGTCATCATTCCCTGCCCTAGGTCATCAAAAAAGTTAGTGGGTCATCATATAGGTCATGGTCTAGGATATGCATTTGATGATCATCATATCAATCATCAATATCAAACAAGGGAGTCATGTCATTCATTTTTAACATCATCACGGGAGTTAGAAAATTAGGGAATAAAGTTTACAAAAAAATCAAGGTACCATTTCCTTGTGAAGAAATTATGCTGCAGTACAATCACTTCATCATGTAATTTCTCAAAAGTACATGTGATGTCACACCACCACCAAAGCAAAAGATCGAGTTTGAAGCTCTTAAAATACCGTCAAAGCATTCAAAAACTTCATTTCATCCTCTAGGATCTCTTCTCCACCATTGTGCCTCATCTCAACCATTGTGCCTCATCTCAACCATCATAGCATCAATTTTCATCATCAAAACACCTTGCTTGCTAGCTCGTTGTGTTTCTGCTGCTTGAACGCTGCGCTTTTAGACATTCACTGTGTTTTTGAGTTTGAAGCTCAAATCAAGCAAGCAACATGTTATTTCTAATTCAAGAAGTTTTCATCACTCCTAAACAAGTAAGTGAAGCATTCATCAGCGCTCTCATGCAGTGATTTCCTTCAACAAGTGATGAAATCCCTCTCTTAGGGTTTTATACCCCGTTTTTAAGATTTCATGGTTTTTGCTTTCTTCCAGGGAGAAAATCCCTATGTTTTCTACCTAAACACCATTGTATATACTTTATAGACCCTCCCCAACCTTTTCCCATACTTTTTTCCCCTATCTAAACACTTTTTCCAAAAACCCAAGCCCACGCTACGTTTCTGCTATGTTTCTTGGTTTTCCCTGTGTTTTCCACTTTTTCCCTTCCTTCCCTCTCCCATTCTAAGAAATTTCACTACCCCTGTGTCCCTAACATCTACCCAACCCCCTAAATTTTCCGTAACTCATATCCCCTCCATTTCCCTCCCTAAACTAGCTGCTCTGTTTTCCCTGCTTTGCAACCTTAAACCCCTACTCTTTCCCCTATCAAACTAAGGTTTTCAGTCAATCAAAACCAACAGCATGGCCAATGAAAAAAAGAAATACAACAAGGGGGGATAGGTCTCAAGATATGAGCCAACTCATATGCAAGAGATCAATGCTTTAGAGTTCATTAAGAGGTCATTTGAATAAGTAGGCTACCTAGGGTTTTATGAGAAAGTACAAGAGGTGGGATACCATTGTGGGCTAACTAGTCTATTTGCCACCAATTTCAAGAAGAAAAAGACCACCATAGCAGGGATGGACTTCCTAGTCTCAGTAGAGGTTATAGCTTCAACCACTAGTATCCCCAATCAAGGAGAGATTTGGTTTAAGGGGATGGATTTTGACATTGAAAACTACGAAGTGTTCCTGAAACCACAATATAAGGAAACCCCATATCATATCTTTCATAGCAGGCAATTTTTTGATAAATACACTCCTTTGATGAAGATGATTATGAAATATTTCACTTGTGAAGGCAGGTTCAACAGGTTATAGCAGTATCACATCAGGTTGTTGATGCATTTCACATCCATCAAACAACTAAACCTACCCAATTACTTGTTCAGAAGTCTGGTTAAAATGATGGAGAAAGTGAAAAATAAAGGGAGAGACCATCAGGAAAGCTTATTTCCTCATGCTTTGATCAAAGTCATAGTTCTCCACTAGCTCACATAGATCAACATGCCATGGGATACCTTCTTGGAGACAACTGCTCTTGTGCCTGCCTCTAGTCAACCAAAGAGTCAGAGCATTCCCTTAGCATCATCTAAGCAGCAAGATGTAGGCTCATCAAACAGGCCATCAGTGACAAAGACACCTAGAATGGAAATTTAAAAGACTTATAACAAAGGTAAGAGATTGGTGTTTGCCCCTGAAATAATAGAGATTCCTAGACCTAGAACTAGGGTTCAAGCAAAGATCCTGCCTAGAAAAACTATATGTGAAGAAGGAACTCAGCTTGGCACTATGAGAGAAGAATCATCAAGAGGCAAAGATGATACACCATTGCACAGTGAAGAACAAGCATCTTTGGTTTTAGACATGGATGACCTAGCATAACATAATGAAGACAAAGCAGCTAAAGACATAATCAAAGAGAAAGAGGCATAGATCAGGGAGCTCAAAGATGATGTTGCCAAGGAAAATTTCATGGTATCCTTCTTACAACAAGAGAATAGGCAACTCAAATTAAACCTACTATTGTAAATCAAACCACAAGGGGATCATCCATCATCCAGAAAGGCAGATTTTATGGTAGAGAAAGATAAGGGTAAGGCCATCATTGATGTGGAGTATATAGAGGATAAAGACACACAGGTACAGCCTAGGGGGCCTACAAATAGAGCCATGCTAAAACAGGGACAACAAGCAGAAAATCCTTCTCCTCCTCAAACCCTAAAAAACATAAATAACACCATAGCTACTAAAATTGAAGAGAACAAGGAATATTGGCTTGAGAAGGTAAATGTGCACTTGGAGAAGCTGTTGAAAAATGCAAACAGGGACACCACCATGCAGATGCATATGGTAATGCACTATTATCCAAGAAACATGATTTCTAGGGTTAAGGTCAAAAGTATGAAGAATAAACTCAAGAAGACCCTAAACAAGCTCAAGAAGAGGGAAAATATAGATCTACTAGTCGAGGCATCCTTAGTTGTTTGATCCATGACAAAAAAATGAAAAAGGAGAGAAGTTTGGGCAAAATTTTGACAATTTTTTAGCTTTTTGGTCATACAAGCAATATTAGTGTACATAAACACAACATGAGCACGTTATGATTTTTCTTAGAGGCTCCAAATGAAGAATGGCAAGCATGTGCAGGTGTCACTTGACTAATACATTTCATAAATCCACTTTGTGTCTCTTGTCAGCTCATGAATTTGCAGAAAAGGTAAAAAACCATAAATTTTTCACCCTTCTACCACTGTTTTGAGGCACACTACGTTTCTGGAGTAGTTGTGGTAGAATGAGTTTTGAGGTGTCTTGGAGATGAGTTTTTGGTGATTTGAAGCTTCAGAGGTATAAAAAACATCCTAAGCTAGCTGTACCAACCTTTAGTTATGCCCAGAGATACACCAAAGTCCTCAAAACATCTTCCCAAAGTTCATTGTGCTTCTGCTGTCACACGCTACGCTTCTATGGAAGAAGCTTGTTTCTAAGTTTTCATGGTCAAGAGTCATCTTTGGTTGATGTAATTAGTCTTTTAATGATTTTACATGATGTAATTAAATATTTTAGTGATGGTTAGAGTTAATTTCCTTGTATTCAATGTTTTCTAAGTCAAACTAAGTCAATTAGTGGAAAAAGGGAATTGGTTTCTAACCTCCCTAGTTTGTGGCAGTGGTTAGGTAGGATTAGGAAATCAGTTCCTAGGAAGTAGGACTTGACCCCTTAGAGGGGGGAAATTGGTTTTACATCTATATGTAGTTATAATGAACTCATAGAGAGGGTTGGATACCTGAAGCTCATCTTTTTGGACTAGTGTACTTGACAGTTTTGCAGAAATATAATCCAGTTGCAGTTATTTTTATGGGATTCTTGTGATGTGGTTTATGGCACTATATTTCTCCAGTTTTCTTTATGCATCTGATGATTAAGTATTTCTAGCATCCATCTATATTCTTCTGGTGATTATCTCTTAATTTTTAAAGAAGATTTCATGATCAATATGCTTTGTTTTGCTTGAGATTTTCATCATACCTCTATGCTCATTTTGCTTCTTCTTTCCTCCTCACCACACTACAGTGACAAATCAATTTGTTTCACATATTTCACCTACCTTGCCTCATCTATGACTACAAATAATCTTTAGAAAATTGGCCTAGTTCCCTAAACTGGTGCTTATCTATCCAAAAAAACCTAAATCAAAACCCTACTGAGCTAATAACTAGCCTAAAACCCTATTATTCTCTAGTCACTTCCATTGGCAGTGAGGTTGATTTATAGAGAGCCCTCTTTGATTTGGCAGGGCTAGCTGTCAAGTCTAAAGTCGGTCTGAGGTTACCTCCCTGGCTTCCTTTCTCAGCCTTGGGACACTGAGGAGTGCTAATAATGTGTATGGGGAGGATTTTTCCTCACTATACCACGCTATTTATAGAATTCCTCAAACTCATCCCATCAAAATTGTATGTCATCAACACCTTGATTTTTATTCTTTGTCTAATTTTCCACAAAGGGGATGAAATTATTTAAATTTTCCAAAGACATTAGATTTCTTCAAGAGGAAATAAATCCATGTATTCATTGAGAAGTTATTTACAAACAAGACATGGTACAAAGATTTTAAAAGCGATGGAATAGGAGCAAGTCCAAACACATCAACATGCACTAACTCAAAAGTTTTCTGAGCCCCTGTAGCACCTACTTAAACTCTTACATGATTATGTTTACTATAAATACAATGACTATGGAAATCAAGATCTTTAGTGTGACAACCTATATCTTCAACCATACCTTTACTGTGTAGTGCTTGAAGGCCCTTCTCTCTAGTATGCCATAGTCTTTGATTCCATGGAATCATCTTTTATCCAAGGACAACCAAGGTTTTTACTTCTTCATGTCCACCCCGAGAGAATGAAATTATTACATCCATCACTAATAGTGATTTTTAATAGCTTGTACATGCTTATATTATAACTCCAAATAGAAACATTGCTCCTCACACCATCCTACAAGTTTCCTTTAAAACATAGTAGTTACATCTTCGTTTTTCATCATGCTTACAAATATCAAGTTTTTAGTGTTAAAAACTATGCAATTACTGGGGTGGGGGGGGGGGGGGGGGGGTGGGTGAATCAGTGATTGTCTTTTAAATGACCAATTTATATTATTTTACTAGCCTTTTAATAATTTCTTTAATGTATTAGTAGATTTATATGCGTGTTCAACAATTAACCATGAATTTAGAGGAAAACATACAAGCAACTTATGCAACACATTGAGACGCCAAATATAATTGGAAACCCATAAAGGGAAAAACCATGAACTTTGGTTGTTGTGATGTAAAGGCATGCACCCATTCCCTCTTTTACATCAATTTTTCTATAATCTTCTACCTTCTACCTCGATTTTCTTCTGCAAAATACAACTTGTTAGGAAGCTCCTACTCCCTCTTCTACAAGATCCAAACTGCTCTTTTTCAGGCTACTACTTGAAAGGAGACAACAATCCCCAGATACATAAAAGTTTTGATATGTTGGGTTGCCTAGTATTTAGTAATGAATTATTATTTTCTTTAGCTTTATTTTGTAGTTTGTCTATGCTCTCTTTGTAGTTTCTTATCTCTTCCCCTTCTTCCTCAATTATGCTTCACATATGCTCCACTTCCTCTTTCTCTCTTTTCTAGGCATTAAGTAGTTCTTGCAAAAAATTAAATTCACTAAGAACACTATCATTCAAAACACATCTTTTTATATGCATAATTTTCCAACTGTTTGTATTCCAATGTAGGAGTCTAAAGCGAAAGGTTGTCTCTTTGTATTCCAAGGCTCTTTGTGGTCTACCTATTCATTTCATAATTTGAAGATCAATTCAAGACAAATGGACCTTGTAATATTTGAAAATCCAGAATAATACAATCCAACAATAATTATTGCACTATATAGTTTGGAAATGTAAACTCGACATATTTGAAAAAATAGAATAATACAAGCCAACAATAAGGATTGCACTATATGGCTTGCAAACGTAAACTAAACATATAGGATACTAAAAGATGATAATAACATTTATATTCAATGGAAATAAAAAGTTTTTCAATTCCCATGTATTCACTTTTCTTATCAACCAAACAACATCACAAACATTGCTCATGAAACATTATTGGCTCGAGTTTAAACTTGTTGTCAAGCATATTGTTGATATGAGTTTAAACATTGTTGATTTGAGTTTTCTTTTGAAGCATTTCTTCTTCTTGTGTTGTCAAGTCACTTCTTCTTTTGACATCAATGCCAACACTATCAACATTTATTCATCCCTAAAATGTGTAAAATACAAGGGAGTGTTCTAACCCTTCCATCCTTGATTATCATGTGATTATGGATATCAAGGTGTCTCCAAGGAAAATGTCGCATCCATCATACATTTTATATTCACAAAACCAGTCCCTATGGGGAGTCATATGAAAGGAGGCACCTAAGTTGATCAGTCATATGTCATGATTTGCATGTGTGCTTAAAGAAGCCAAATACACATCTCCTCTTCCTCTGGGGAGCTCTTCTCTTCTTTGGAGGGACCATCATCAAATCCCTTCCCACTCTCAATTATTTTAATCTATAATTATTCTTGAAATGCCTTTCTTTACCACATTTCCAACATCTATTTAAGATTTTTCCTAGATATTTAGATCTTCCGCTCAAGGACCTATCTTTATTTATATCATGTGAGCACCCTCCTATAGATAAGGCATATGTACTCGAACTTTCCATATTTTTGTACCTCATCTTCTCCAACAATAGGGATTATACCACATCATCAAAACTTAAAGTATTTTAACTACTACCCATGGCTACAATTAGACTATGGTATGAGTCCATTAAAGAGCACAATAAATCTATATACTTATCTCATAAAAAATTTGATATCAATAAACATTATGTCGCTTACAACAATATTGAAGGAGTTCATATGCTCCGCAATCGAGTCTTCATAATTTATGCTTAAGTTGTACAACTTCTTCCATAGGAAAAATTTGTTCACTAGAGACTGAGATCGATATAAAGCCCCAAATCATTCAATAATTCATTCGTTGTCTATTTTCTTGAGAAATTTAGTAATACTAAATCTAAGAGACACAACCATGTTTAGCTCTTGACCTTTTGATCCAACTTTGTTTGATCTTCCATTGACGTCCTTGTAAGCGTAGTACATAGATTCACAATGATTTTTCTAGTCTTTGTCTACCAAAAGATCTTCCATCTTGATTTTTCAAGGCTCGAAACATTTCCCATTAACTTTCTTGATTTCAATGTATTTGTATATCAAATCAAATCTTAAGAGTATTATCTTGACAATTTAGTGGTGTACAATGTCATATGCTCATCATACTAGAAATACATCAACACTCTTAATCACAAATCCTAGGCCATCAACACTTTCCAATCATAGCAACTTTGTCCTCTCAATTGTCCTCAAACCAACAAATGTTTGTACCAAGAATGACAACTTAGATATAATAGTAGCATGATAGAGTAATACTCTCACTTAACTCATAAAGCGCCAAAACATACAATAGTGCAATTTCAACGACTCTATCATATTTTTGCATATAGACATGAACTGGAAAGCAGAGGCTAACCATAGGCATCCAACAACATAGAGATCTCAACTGACCATAAACACGTTGCTAAAATTGTGGAACTAGAAATTGCAACAATGACAGTCCCTCTGTAGATATCCAATTTGCAACCTCTACTACATAAACTTCACCTCTTCAATATTCACATGACAAGGAGTCTCCATGTTGGATTGTTCAAAACAATGTATGCACCAACTATGCAGTGGATCATCCTGAATTGTGGCATCTTCAGCTGTACCTATATATCCATCACAGTCTTATAGCTTTACAAATCCTGAGAGCATGACTGCAAATATTTTTTTATTCTCCTGATCTTCTTCCTTTTGTTTTTTCCTCCAAACCTTCTTGTACCTAATATTATAGTTCTCCTTCATGGAAGATTCCATCATATATCTACAATCATGTGATACATGTCTATAGTTATGGAATTTGAAGCATTATACATGATACCTGAATGACAGAGCAACTAACATATACTTTCTGCAACCATTTGGATATCTATCTTGCATTCCTGCAACCTTGCTTCTATGGTTTTGATAACATACTTGATAATAAACCCTTTCATAAGCTTTGCAATATTCCCTAGCCTTATGCCCAAAGTTAATACATGAAAACCAATACCCACAAAATATACCAGGCTACTTGAATGAAATGACTTGCCTTGATGTCATTGATCTTTGGAAGACATTCTTCCTTGGAGGAGGCTAAATCCATTGTTGTTCCTTCTCCTTGGTAACCTCAACACAACTTCTTGGAGCAACATTTTCACTCTTCTTTTGTCTTTCACTTGGCCTTTGAAATATTTTTCTCTTAGGCTTCTCTTCAAGCTTGCTTTGCGGTAGCTTGGAACTTGTGCCTTCATCGCATAGAGCTTCACTTACTTCTTTGCCTTCATAGTCAATCAAGTAATTTCTTGATCCTTCTCATTAATGACATGATCCTTCCTTCAACATCTTGGAATTGCTCCTTCTTCCATCCCTTGAGCCTGTTTATTTCATTTAAGGGTACATCAAGTTCCTTTTTGCTTTTGACTAACTTTTTCATCATACTTTTGAACAAATTCCTCTAATTGAGTTGTCAATATTTTCTCTTTCTTTTCTGGTTCTTGCACTTGAGTAGCGATTTTGTAGCTTCTTCCAAAGGCTTGTGTTGATGAGAATTCATCCACTTTGGCTTTCATAAAATATGGCAAAGAAATTAAAATGACATTCATGGGTTTTGAATTTACCTTCTTGATTCATCAATATATGTATTTTTAGAAACAATAGAATGCCATACATCATATCCACGAGCTTTCAAATACCCTTCCATTCTAGATTCCCACATTTCATATTTGATTCCATCAAACTTAGAAGTTGGACTCACTCGATTCTCTTAATTAGCTCTATCAAATTTTGAGACTAATGCAATACCAGAGACTTCTTTTGATTATTTGGATGTGTGCTTCCTTGACTTTCCTATCTCTGCTCTTCTGAGATCTTCGTTCCAATTGCTACGATATAACTAAAGGAACCTATTGCTGAATGGTGTTGTCATTGATGCCAACACCAAGTTTTGAATGCTTTTTTATTCATATAGGGAAGCATTAATTGGAAGTTCCATTGGTCAAGAACCCTTGGAAGGATGAGAAACCCCTGGAAGTGTGGTCATGAAACCCCACTTTTGTTGGGAAATTTGATTGGAAAGATCAATGCATTTAGACTCAAGACCATTGCCATTTGATTCTCATCATCATACCATTTCCAACGATAGGTTGCACACCACATGGCTCCTCGTCATTTGAGAGATATGCCTTCTAGAAGGTAAAATCCCCCAACCATGGTCACAATACCCCAAAACAGTTTGAAAATTTTACATTACATTGATCCATAAATTGACTAATATTTGATCAATTCATGAGGCTAAGCAATATTATTATTGAAAGACTTAATTCAAAATTTTCAAGAGAAAAATGATTAATATATGAAATTCAAGTCGACCGCTAAGGGGAATTATTTTGCCTCCATACTTAAAATTAAAAATTCAAATTTTATTAAGGTCGGTTTCCCTCCCTTTTGGGTAGGTCGGCTCCCCCTCCTAGAAGCCTCCACGACCTCTTTATAAAGCAACTTGTCAGCCTTCAAAAGAAATAAAAAATTAACAAACATCTTTGTGAAATTTTTGTGATCACTTCGACCCTTGAGTAGTCACGAAAATATGAAGGAGTAGGCTGAAGTTTGAGGTTGTTTTGGGAATTTGAAGTTTATTTATTTTTTATTGATTCTTCGTTGGTCAACTATATTTCTTGTAAGGAATTTTCTGAAGTTTTTCCGAGGAATCTTTGAATTTTCTTTGAGGCTTTTTCAAGCAAGTTTTTGACTAGGGCCGAGGACTTTGGCATGTCTTGAAATATGACCTAAGGCAATCTATGTGGGTTTTTTTAAAGAAATGGGAGCGTATCTAAGACTTGAAGTTCTGAGGCTTCTCTAACATCCATTCAAAATATTATCCTTTAAATATATTCCAAAGTCTTTGTAGAGATTGTTATCATGTGGAAGGTAGAGATCAAAGATTGTTCTCTAGGCTTGCCAAGATGCATGCCCGCCTTAGAGTTGTAGAGTGATTTGATTGAGATAATAATAAACAACTTAAATACGGAGTTGATTTACCTATACAATTAGTAGAGCATGTGAACCATGATCTCAGGCCGATGTTTATACATGTAGTACAATGTAACCATGATCATAGTGTGTGGCTACTTGCGAATGAGTGAAAAATAATAACGATGGATTGAGCTTGACGCTGGGAGCTTAGCCATGAGAGTAATGGATGCAATGTGATTTGATTCGATGGAGAGAGTATGAAATTTCATATTATATGGCCAATCGATTATCCATACCTATGGAATACGCTGAAGCAATACAGTAATTGTCAATTTATGTGACTGCTTGCGTTTGAAGAAGCCATGGAGTGTTAAACCCTCTTTGATGTTTTGGGAGTTAGAATTATGTGATGCTACTATCTTTTTAGAAGCAATGGAATAATGTATAATATTAGAATATGGCACAATCTATAGTTAATTACTTCTATATAGAGAGTTATCTAAAATTAGAGAGTCAGTTAACAGAGTTAAGTTGAGCTAAGTCATATTTTGATTAAAGCCGAATTTAGTGTGTAGTTGCATGTCAAGTTATTTTAGGCGAGTCGCTAGTCGAAAAATATTTAAATACCCCTCACTAGGTTCATTGTAATCAATCAAGTTTTGTGTGATCAATAGAAAACTCACAACTCATGTTATTGTGTGTGTGAATTATTTGTGTTATTTTTTGTCTATCCTCCTTTGCCTTTCCAACAAATTGGTATCAGAGCTAAGGAAGGATCACAAGATCTGTGGTGCCTACAGAGCTAGTGAGAAGAGGGCAAAGAGAAAAACGCTATTTTTCTTTTAATTGCGTTGCAAAATCTTTGTACTGTTAAAGAGTGACAAGTGCACAGGTGATGCGAAATCCGCACTTACTTAGTAAAAAAACCAACAATTTTCGTGAAACTTCACTTCCATTATATTTAAGGGAAACTACGTAGTTTATATGTGTCGGAGGTGCACAATCGGGAAAATTGCATAGTTTATATGTGTCGGGTTGTACAAATCCTGTAAGGAAGCAAAAAGTTAAAATTTTTGTAAGCAAGTATGGAAGCCAAAAAGGAGAGATCACGTTGACCGAAGTCAAGTCACATGGGTGGTTTTTTGGAAATTGTAACAACCAATTTTCAAAAGGGATTTCGGTCCATGAGAGTTTTGTTTTATTAAAAGATCTTTATATAAGGCTCACGTGGGTGAAACAAGGCCGTATAGCTAGCGCTCCCTGCCACTTAGTTTAATTATTGAAAGGTATGAACTAGTTTTTACATTTGAACAAGGGCTAAGGAGTAGCTATTCTTGCTTAGTTTAAATATAGTTAAATTAGTGTGGAAAATAATAAAGACATATAGTTTTGTGACTTAGTTTATATATATAAATTGGTTTATAATGTTAACCTCGTAAACCATTGTTTAATTTTTTGTCAAAACAAGATTAAATCCCTGTGGCTAAATAAAATGGAAAGAGTTGCACATATTAATAATAAACCTTATATGTTCAAACGATAAGAAAAATAAGCACGCTGTGAAGGCACGAGGCCAAAGATAATTAAATCTTGGTTGAAATCTGTCGACAACAAAAATATGCAAGTCAATATGTCTCGGGGAATATATTACTAATAAAAAATATGCAAGTTTTTTATGCTATGGTTTATTTACAAAGTAATAACTAGGCTATCAATTGTTTAACATTTTCATATTACATGTGGCATAGAATAATTGACTAATAATTTTTTGTTTTATATCAGGTCACTTACAAATATATATAATGAGGTGGATGTGTTGTAAAAGTTCATAAAGGGTTGTAAAACTTGTCTTAACGGTTGATTGTAGTGGTGTAGGCTTGACTTTGAACTTATTGTACGATGATTTGAATTTGTGTTCAAGTATTAAATTATTTTTGTTTGATTTTTGAGGCAATTGGTGGTAATTGTCAAAGACCATGTTTACTGAGAATATATATATATATATATATATAACATTTGTTAGCTTTAGGCAAAAGTGGAAAATGATTGTTATGAGCCCTAACGAGTTTGGTGGTAAACACTAATAAATAATGAATATAAGAATGATTTAAAAAGATTATATTATTTTAAGATAATTTATTTTAGAAGATAGTATTGTTGGTTAGAATAGTTTTTGTTTTTGACTTTGTTTTCTTGATTTAAGATATAATATAATATTATTATATAAAACATAAATTGACACAAACCCTAATTTTCATAACTTAATCTTCTCTTATTAATGTAAAATATAAATTAACACAAATTTTTAACTCAAAATATTATTCCTTACAAATTTCATAATAATCTTAATTAATCATTTCAATTGAATTAAATTTGAAAGTGAATTGGACATTCCATGTGAACTTATAACCATTTTTATTATATTGATCTTTATTATATATATATGGGAGATTTTGTTTTCAACATAAAATATTAACGACTCATTAAATGCTTCTTCCACCAAAATAAATTGCAAAAGATAAGAATGACTAAGCGGATGACAATGGTTGTGAATTATGCCACGTGGATGTGTCTGTTGTTGGTGTTGTTATTAATTTTTAATAATATAAATATATTATAATTGTTTATAACCCTTTTATCAATTTATTAATAGACTGACCAATTTAATGCAAACATGATTCCAACTTTTGAAACTTCTATAATTTCTATAATTTGACAATGATAGTGTACATATTTGAGATCCTTTAACCAATAAAAAATGGTGGTCATCAACGTTGTGATTTAGTACACATTTTCTTTAATATATGACGACTAACCGCACTTACAATCACAAATTAAATCGTCTCAGAGTACGGAGTTCAATATATAATTTTATTTGTTGGTTCTTCAAGTAAATAAAAAAGTATATAATTGACACTACACGCCCTGCTTCGTTTCAATTCGCCTGCCCCTGGCAAGTAGAACTTATCGGTAAATCTAAGCCAAAAGTCTCAGTTTTGTGACATCAAGTGATATGCAAACTTTTCGTCATCTAGACAGATTCTGGTTTTGAAAGCAATATTTAACGTTAATTGCCAACGAAATTAATTGCATCTAATTGTACAATCGATTTTGGCAACATGTTAGAATAAACATAAATAAATTTCATTCCATGTGATTATCATAGCTTCGTTTACTGATCATATACTTATTAAATGGATGATCGCATGGATGGGGGAGTTGATTCCTCACTTGCTGAATGATCAATATGCTTGTTATTCGCTAGACTATGCACTCTTTGGATATATTAAAATTGGTAGCGAGGGATGTACGAAAGAGATCTCACAAGATCTCACGCTGAGCAACCTTGTTCAAATTATTGTGTCACAGTGAAATTATATGACAATATTGTGTGACAGTGAAATCATCACAGTGAAATTATATGACAGTATTGTCTGACAGTGAAAAACCACAATGTAGAAATTTTTAATATTTAGTCAAATAACTACTAATTTGCTAGTCAATGACTTACCCAATTAAATCTAATAACTTACCCAATGCCATGCCATGTACAAGTATAATAATAAATAATAAAGATATTTAGATTTTCACTTTTATTAAATATGTTTTAATTTTAAATCATTATTTTTTAATTATTAACTCATTCGAAAATAGTTTTACATTTTAAAACCCAACAAAATAAAATACTATTTTATTATTCTGCATTGAATTAGTCTTTCTCTATACCCTTAATATTTCATTTAAATATATAAATATAATAAGTTTATGTTTATTTTCATTTCAATTTTAATAGAAGGGGGTGAGCACAAGAGAGGCCACCAGCTTCCATGCAGAATTCTCCATTGAAAATCACATTGAATAAAGGAAGAAAAACATTTGGCCATGCCGTAAGTATAGATTGTTGTACTTCGAACTATGACATGACAAATGCCTCTTTTGTGTTCTTTTGAACCTCCTTTTAACGTTCAGGCTGAGGGCACCAACGAGAGCTCCCCTAGTCGCTCTTAAAGTGCCCTTTATACTCCGAACGATTGTCGACTCAGATGTATTGACCTTTACAAAGGCCTAAAGATGCTGAAAATGCAGAGTTGTGAGGAATTTATCAGTCGTGGGTGGAAGGAATTGTGGCGTAGTGTGGTTCTTTAACATTCCTCCTCCAGTAAAATGGTCGTCGACCAAGAATGTTGGGGCTTATAGTTCTGGATTTACATTGCTATAATTGTGGTGTTGGTTCTTTTGGCAGGTTTAATTTCTGGCTTGAGGTTTGGTCTCATGTTGCATATCTTGATGGATTTGGAGTTTCTGAGAGGAGTTCGAATTTTCCAAAGTGCTCATTTTTTATATGGTCGACGTTTCGAGTTCCTCTCTAAGTGGGAGGGTAGCAAGAGGGATGTAAGAAAAAGATTTCATGGTATCTCAGGCTGTGCAAACCTGGTTCAAATTGAGATTTATATATTTGTGCAACCCTTTTAGTCTCATCACTGATGTCAGTGTCAAACAATGTATCACAGTGAAATCATTGCAAAATAAGAGCATAATCAATAGAATTTACGAAAAATGAAAATAAAATATAAAAAAATATATATTTCATTTTATAATGTTAATTTTAGAAATTTTTTAATCTTTAGTCAAAAGAGTTACTGATTGGATAGTCAATGAATTACCCAATGCGTTATACACTTGCACCTGCGACGTTGTACGGATAATAGGTTTTTTGAATTTTTTTATTAAATAAAACATCATGATAGATTTTGTTGGGTGATTTATAAAGATTTTGTGAAGTCTTTATTAAAGTTAAAAAAAAAATTCTTTTGATAAAGGTTTTTTTTAAGAAGATTTAAGAAGGTTTATAATTTTTTTTAGTAAAAGAGGATTTATTAGTTGAGTGAAGGTTTTTTTTGAAGAAAGATGGCTTTCTCAAATTTCAAGCCCTAGTTCTCACCGTTTGTAGGGAAGGATTATGATGTTTGGCCCATTAAGATGGAGACCACGTTGAAGGCTCGTGATGTTTGGGATCATGTTTAGTTTGGGTTTTCAGTTCCTAAGAATGAAGCAGAATAACTAGCTCTCACTAATGCAGAGAGGGAACTATGGAAGAAAGACAAAAATAAGAATGCACAAGCGTTGCAATTTATCTAGCAGGGAGTGGATCGAGTAGTGTTCTAGAAGATTACGATCACATCTTCAACAAAGACAACATGGGAGACCTTGGCAACACGCTATAAAGGTATGGCCAAAGTCAATATTGTTAAGTTACATAATACTGAAGAGATTTTGAAAGTTTGCAGATGAAAGAGACAGAGGACATTGATTCTTTCATGAATCGGGTCATGATTGTCGTAAACCAGTTAAAAAGCTATGGTGAAAATATTAAAGATCAAACAATGGTTGAGAAGGTTCTCAGATTTTTGTTTACCAAATTTGATGTTGTGGTAGTAACCATAGAAGAAGCCAAGGATTTGGCATGATTGACATTTGATGAGTTGATGGGATCACTTCTATCACATGAGGCAATGATAAACAAAAATAATGATTCCACTTTAGAAACAACTTTCAAAAGTCAGGTTTCTATTTCAAGAGACAAAGGTCGAGGTAGAAGTAAATCGAGAGGCAACAGACGAGGTAGAATACATGGTGGTTAGAGAGATGGCTGAGAAGAGCATGGACATGAAAGTGGAAGCCATAATATAAGCTTCAACAATAATCAAAGAGTTGAAAAATTAAAGGTGAGATGTTATTATTGCAATAAATTTGGTCACTATGCCCGTGATTGCAGGAAGAGGATATCTGATCAAGGAAACTAGAGAGCTAATGTCATTACAGAGAGTACTAACTCCATGTTCCTAACTTTCCATACCATGCATGAACCTACTGATAATGTGTGGCTATTAGACAGTGGTTGTAGTAACCACATGACAAGCAACAAGAATTTAGTTACAAATTTGGATCAATCAGTAAAGACATAGGTAAAGTTGGGGATTGACAAGACTATGGATGTAGATGGCAAAGGAGTGGTTGACATTCTGAACAAGCAGGGGGAGCCGAAGATAATCTCAAAGGTATATTATGTCCCTGGTCTCAAACATAATTTGATAAGTGTTGGTCAATTGACATAGAAGAGATACAAAGTTAATTTTCAAGGACAAGAGTGTGCTATATATGACAAGCCCCCAAAAAGCAGTGGACTGCAAAGGTGCAAATGACACGAAACATACTCTTTCCTCTAATTATAAATTACAGTGATCAGGTCAGTTATTTTACAATTGTATGTTCTAATGATTACTGGTTATGGCGCTTTCGGTTTGGACACTTGCACTTTTCTGGTTTAAGATGGTTGCAACAAAAATAGATGGTTAGAGGATTACCTGCCATCAAATAACTTGCTAGTACTTGTGAGTGTTGCATCTTGGGAAAACAACACTGTGAGATTTTTCCAAAGGGGGTTCCATACACAGAAAAGTAATCACTTGAGATGGTGCATATAGACATGTGTGGACCTATGAGGAAACAATCGATAGTTGGAACTTGCTATTTCGTCTCTTTCATTGATGGCTATAGCAGAAAGACATGGGTTCACTTTCTGAAGAAAAAGTCTGAATCTTTTTCAAAGTTCAAAGAATCCAAAACCTTAATAGAGAACCAAAGTGATTGTCAAATCAAGGCAGTGAGGTCAGATCGCAGTGGAGAATATGATTCGAAGGCATTCTAGCATTACTGCAAACAACATGGAATCAGAAGACAATTTACAACTAGATACACACTGCAATAGAATGGTGTTGTTTATGTGATCAACAGATTTCCTACCAAGAGTGTGATGAACAAAGTACCAGAAGAAGCATGGTCAGTTATGTTATCACTCAGGTTGTCCCTAAGCTCTTGAAGGGATACGGCCGAGGTAACCACAAACCAATCTTTGGATTGCAGGTTCTAGCCCACCTGCAATCAGAGAGGGCTCTCTCTTGATGATTTAGCTTTGTTGATGATGATTTTAGGCTAGTTATTGGGTTCAATGGGTCTTGTTTATGTTTGGATGGTGTTTGAATGGAAGGAAGATGCTTTCAAGCAGAGAGGCAAAGCGTAGAGTGATAAGTTTCAAACCATTGGGCATGGAGTCAAGGAGTAGGACCGCAGGTATGCTTTCTTGATCACAAGAGGAACGTGGAGCAAGGGAGCTGCACATGAAACAACCTTCAAGCTAAAGAGATGGAGTGAAATGTAAGGAATGAGAGGAAATTAAGAGTCTCTCAATCAGCTTAACAGAGGGAAGGAAAATGAGCTCTATCTAGGGGCAGTTAAGAATCCCTAGATAATTGTCATACATGGTGAATTAGGGAAAATATGAGCCATGTGGAATTCATATTTATGCCTAAAACAGATGAAAAACATAAAGAAACAACAGAAATTGAGCATAGAGTGCAATTAAACAAATTCTAAGCTAATCTTTCTTTCTGTTGTTTAGACAATGATTTATGAATGGAAAACAGAGGTAAGAAACACTTATTGGGTCATGTACAAGCACAAGAATTCCACAGTCACTCTTCAACCATTACACACAGTAAACAATTCATTCCCCAAGCTCGTAAGCAGTCTTTGATTATAGAAATTATCAGATATACATTGCAAGTCTCTGCTTAAGCAAAACATCCAACCAACAAAAACCAACCCTCTTCAAATTATTCAGGGCTATCTTTATAGGTAAAATATCCAAAAGTATTTATTACAGCTGACCTAAACAGGTCTGCAGGAAAAGCTTTTAAACCTAAACTTGTGTTGAAATTAAATGAAAATAAAATATCTATTGAGCTGCGCCAGAAGCAGCTGGATCAAACCCCTAGACTCTGCAAAAGGACAAACTTTCTCAGTTCATATCTCCGCAAAAATAGCGCAAAAAGCTCTGAAATTCAGACCTGAGATTTAGTGTGATGTCTTCTCAAATGGGTTTTTTTTTAGCTTCTGAAATGTCGCAGAAAAAAAGTTATAGCGAAAATGCCACGATGACCTGTTTGGAGCAGCGAAACCGTAGAATCCAAAGCTCCGATACCAAATGTTATGAAACCAGCTCAAGAAAAGATAGAAAAGATAGATCAACACCTTAGAATTCAGCCTCTTTGAGGGGCAACCTCCTTTACATTACATAAATGAACAATCCTGGATGATTCAATGATAAAACCTCTTTCTATATATAGGAGTCTAGGGTCACAATATAACCCAACGACCTAACAATAATAATATAAAGCCACAAAAATAACAACAGAGGGATTCTATGGGGCACAGTAATAACAATATGGGGACAATAGAGGCACAACAATATTAATAAGGGGTACAACTACAATAGTAATGGGGTAATCACTAGTATTATAGGGACCCAACAACTCTACATCAAACTTTACGTTTATGTATTCCACAATCTTATGCAACCTCTTATTATAGCACTTATATCCCTTACTTTTTGATGAATATCCTAAAAATATTCATTCATTTGATCGAGCATCAAACTTTCCTAGCTTTTCATCATTATTTTTTTATATAACATTTACTCCCAACTACTTTAAAATTCTTGATTAATGTTGGTTTTCCGTGCCACATATCATAAAGTGTTTTATCACAATTTGGTCTAAGATGTGCCTTATTGAGAATATGTACTTCAATTTTGAACGTCACACAAACAAACAATGCTCAGACACACGCCACGACCACCTCAAGCACTCTCACAATGAATAGGGTTCGCCTTAATCACACAGTCCAGATAACCTTCTAAAGTCAATGGACCTAGAGAAGGCATCGAGTGAAACAATCTCGAATAACAGGCACAGAAAACACATATTCCCCACCTTCCAATTCAACTTCAATGAATACGGACGAGGCACGCTATCACGTGCTCAGATCAGGCCTACGAATCCTAACAGATTCTTCGGTCAATATATGATCATTACTACAACAGTATGCACCGCTTCAGCCTAATAGGTCCGAGGAATGTTTCTTTCTTGCATCATGGCTCTGGCCATTTGTTGAACATATATGTTTTGTCTCTCTGCAACTCCATTCTATTGCGGCGTGTCTACAATAGTATACTATTGTTTTATGCCAAATTCATTATATAGGTCTGCAAACCCATCTGATGTAAATTCACCTCCTCTATCTAACCTTTTGCATTTGATCTTGCACCCTGTTTGGTTTTCTACCAGTGCCTTGAATATTTTGAACTTCTCAAAATCTTTCTAACTTATTTATGAGGAATCCCACCCATGCCAATCTCAAATAGTCATCAATTATATGCATGAAATATTTTTCTCCTCCTTGTGGTTTTTTTCTGGAAGGCCCGCACAAATCCATATGAACTAGCTGTAAAGGCTTACTACTTGATAGTTTATCTTTGAATTTTTAATGATTTTTGTGTTTGTTTACCCATTTGACATGATTTTTATATAGTGTTTTGATGCTTATTTAATGTTGGTAAATCTCTAACTACTCTCTTCTTATTGAGTCTAATGATGTGATCAAAATTAAGATGCCCTGATCTCCTATGCCATAGCCAGGATTCATCTTGTTTTTTGATGTAGCATTCTTCACTCTTTTCCTTCACGATATATACATTATTCTTAGTTCGAACTCCTTTAGCCAAAATCTTCCTTGTAGATGTTGACCCGATTTCACAATCTTGAGCTCTAAAGAGAACATCACAACTTTTGTCACACATCTGACTTACACTCATCAAATTATGTTTTAGGCCATATACAAACAATACATCTTCATCCTTTCCTCCTACGTTGTTCAGAATGACCGTACCCTTTCCTCTAATTCTTCCTACTTCATCATTGTCGAATGTGACATTTGTAGTTTTATTTTCATCCAGGGAAACAAACTTTCTTTTATATCCTATCATATATCTAGAGCATCCACTGTCCACGTACCATTTATTGTTTTGACCTTGAGCATACATAACTAGGTCACACTTATCAGGTTTCTTTTCTTATACCTCCTTTCTCCATTGCATGCATCCATTTGTTCTATAAATATTATGAAATGTTAATCTATTGTTTTTAAGCTGGAATTCATATGACTTGTGCCCAAACTTGTGACAATAGAAACATTCAGTGATATCAAGGAGAGAAGAAATGCATTTTTGTCTAGATTCATGTTTGTTTTAATGTTTATGAATCCATTCTTTCTTCTCTTAGAATTTCCCAAATCAATTCATCTAACATAAGCTCTACAATTTATGGCTTTATGTCCAAAATTTTTACAATGGTAACAATATCCATAAAAAATTATATGTACTTGGTAGTGGATGTTGCTTGAGAATATAACCATCTTGACATTTAATAATCCCAGTGCCTCTTGAAGAAGTGTGGTTTCTGATAGATTGTTGTTTGATTGTCCATTCCTTTTTCCTTTTGTACTTTTCCGGCTATGTTTCTTTGCAGTTGTTTATTTGATGTTGAAGTATTGCTCAATTTTTTGTTCTCATATTGATTTGAATTGTCATCCTCTCCCGTAGCAGCTTTTACAAAGGTGATTGTCATTTTATCCTCTGTCTTGGATTTATTAGATTTTCCTCCATAGCCTAACCCAATCTTTATGAGTGGAGACCTCTAAGCATTTAATATAACATCCAATTTTTCAGACCCTTTTATCTATTGAATATTCATGTTTATTTTAGCTTGAGCCTTTTTTAGCTTCTTCTTCAGACTTACCTCCTCTTCTTCCAATCTTTCACACTCCTTGCCTTTCTCTTTTATTTATTGCATCAAAAATTATTCCACCTTCTTTGCTTCTTCAAGTTCAACTTTCAACTTGATAATGTCTTCTGAATTTGATTCTTCTTTTACATATTTCAATATGATCTCTTTATGCTTTCTATTCTTTAGTTTAATCCTTTCTATTTCATCTAGGGAACTGATCAACTCCCCCTCAAGGTCTACCTCACCTTCCTCTTCTTCTTCATATTCCTGAAAATCATTTTCAATTTCTTCCATGGCCATCAACATGAATTCATTGGTTTCATCTTCACCAGAGGATTCATTGGAAATTCATATACACTGCTATCTTCTTGACCATAGAAACTTTTTCTTTTAAATTTTCTCTCTTTCTGCATTTTATCAGACTTGATCTTTTCTTTCCCTTTAGGCTAATTTTCTTCTTTCTTATAACGACATTCTGAAGCATAACTCCCCACTCTTCCACAATTAAAACACTTAAATGGAAGTTTTCCTTTGTACTTACTATGCCTTTCTTCAACCTCCTCACAAATTTTGCTTCTTCTTCTGCAGAACCTAAGCATGAACATTTATTTTCTTCTATGGACTTTTCTGCCTTGAAAGTTGCCTCTCTAGTGATTGCATTCCCTTTTGGAATTCTCATCTCATATGTTGTCAAAGAGCCAAGTAGTTGATACCTGTTCAAAGTCTCAAAGTTTGTTGTCTCTTCTATAGCTAAAACTTTAGGGTTGAACTTAGAAGGTAATGACCTTAATATTTCTTGAACTATTACACTTTTTTTTATTGATTCTCCTAGACCCATCATGATATTTATGACTTCATCAACTCTTAAAATGAATTTAGCTATATCTTCTCTTCATTCATTTTTAAGGTTTCAAACTACGTTTTATACACTTGTAATTTGGTAATCTTTACCTTTTTATCTCCTTCATGAATATTTTCTAATTTAACCCAGATATCTTTGGTTGTCTCACAATGCATCACTTTGATAGATTCAAACTCACATAGACCACTCAGAAGTGCGTTCATAACTTTTTCATTAGCTATAAAATTCAGTTTGGCATATTTGTCACTAGTAGCTTCTTTTGGTTCTTCATACTCTATCATCACAGTAGCTCAGACTTCTACTCCTAGAGACATTAAATATGTCTTCATTCTCACTTTCCAAAAGGCATAGTTTATAACAGTAAATAAAGGGGCTTTATTTGTTGAACATCCTTCTTGACTAGCCACTTTACTGACTTAGGACCTCCTTCCAGTTGTTAGACTGCTACTGAAGGAACTTGGCTCTTATATCAAATGATATTGATGATTGGAAATTACTGAGAGGTGGGGGGGATGAATCAATAATTTAAATCTTTATTTTTGCTCAACTTAATTTTCTTCTTATACAACTAATGGTTTATGTATGTGTTTTGTTATTACTAATATTTTTTTTTTGTAGGTGTCAGAGAGATAGATTTGCAGATATATTTATGAATAATTCAAGAAAATTCACACAACATTCAAGAGCCAACAAATGAAGACACCAGATATAAGTGAAAACCCTGAAAGGAGAAAACCACAAATTTTAGGTTGAAAGTGATGTGAAGGCAAGCTACTACTCCTTATTACATCATATTTTTATATGCTCCAACCTACAAGAGGCTCCTACCTCAAAGGAAGCTCCTACTCCCACCAATTTTCTGCAGACTACAACCCACTAGAGGCTCCTACCTCAACATGCTACAACATGTTCTTTATCATTCTACAATAGAGAAAGGGACAAAAATCTATCAATCATAACATGAAGTCACAAATGTTGGTTATCTTATATACAATTTTACGGTCATGTTTATTGTTGCACTGCTTCTCTGTTTCAACTGTGTGTCTCTTCTGTTGCTGCTCATAAATCTTCTTATGCATGCTACTTCTCTCCAAAAAGTTCAGTTTCCATTCAACATTGTATTTTTTATAAGCAAGCCATATTGGTTGTTTTTATTCTTTGTAGGAATATGAAATTAAGCATTGTCTCTTGGACTTCCAAAAATTGCTCCTAAGCTTGTCTCTTCATTTTCAGTCCTCGAAGAAATTTTGCAATATAAAAAAGAGATGAAATAAAGCAACTCAACCAGTAATGATTACAAGGAGATAAATCAGAATTGTATTATCTACACTTTTCTCTACAATGAAAGCATATATTTTCCAGCTTTTGTCTCAATACTTTATGTTCCACTTGACCATATTCAGCCTTCACATTGATTATCATAGCCTTTGCATTTCACATCACTTTCAACATTTTGAATTCAAGCATGAATTATCACTAATTCAACATTCATCATGAATTATCACCAATGTGGTGAATGACATCAATGCCAATATTACCAACATCATCATCATCCTTTAGCAGATTATCAAAATTATGTAATCCAAATTTCGTAGCCCTTCGGGGTCATTGTAAAATTGTTCTAGTATGATGAAACTGAGTCATGTAACACATCTAGATAATCTTATGATTTTTGCTAAAGAGTTTCACTTCAGGGATATTTTTTTCCTTAGCTAATTATTAGTGTTTCCCAAACATCAAATAATTGGTTAAATGTTTGTCTCAAATATACCCCAAAGCTAGAGTGGGGCTTGATGGTGAATTCTCAAGTGAGTCCTAGTTTATAGAGTCGATGTAATATGTCATATTAGATCATCTATAAAGCCATGCAAAAATTAGTTAAGTTTAATGTCTAATTTTAATCATTAAAATTTCCCGCTCACCAAGATATATATATATATATATTATATATATTATATATATATATATATATAATGTAAATATAAAATGTAATGCCTGTAAAAGTTGAAGGGGGTATGAGTAATCATAAATAGACCTCAACATTTCAACTTTCTATCTATACACACTTTGAGGGTTGCAAATTATGTCTATCCCTTCAAATTTTTATTATTTTCATTTTCTTGCAAAATATGACAAATAATTAAGTGAAAATTGGTCAGAAAAATGAAATGAGAGAAAACACAAATTGTCTCCAAGTGAAAAATAATTAAAAAAGGTTGTGGAATTTCCCGAGGGGAAAACTTTTAGGAATCTCCATGATTTAAGCAAGAAAAAATCCCACAAAAATTTGTTGGTCCACAAAAGCAATTATTTTCAAGGAAAATTGAATTTTTGGGCAAAGTTGGTTAAGTTGAATGAGAATTTTTCGAGAAAGAAAATTAGAAAATTATTTTTGTTGTCCATCCAGCTCATCAATTAAAGGGATCAAATTCTTTTCTCAAGATCAACACAGGAAATCAATGGACAAGATTAATTGGACATGGATGAAGCATGCAACTAACTGTTTTATTGTGGGATCAAGTCAAATTTGTGCAATTCGTTGGACCTAGTTGTTTTCACTTGGAGAGGGGTCTAGATCTCTCATTGTTTCTATAAATTGAGCTCTAAGATCCTCATTGTAACATCTATGAACAATGTAATGAAGCTCTTGGCTAAGGAAGCTTCATATTTTATTTGAATAGTATAACAAATTCTTTGGGGTCAATTGATGGTGGTGTTCCTCTTCATATTTTTATGGTAAAAAAAAATTGAATGCGTTTTAATGATATATTGGTAAAAATATAATTTTTTTCTTTCACTTGCCATTTGTGGATTTACAATTTGCACATGTATCTTGCATTAGTTCTTGAATTTAGAGAAACACTTCAAATTCATCGATCTAGCAGACATCTCTAGATCTTTTTATTCATGTGTTATCTAATTCTTTGTGATCTAACAAATCCCATCTTAAGTTTGTAGAGGTTCTATTGGTAAGTAATTGTTATTTCTATTTGCCTTTGTCACTTTATTAGTGTATAGTTTATCTTGCACTGGTATTTGGACTTGGATAAATACTTTATATTTTTTAGTTTTATTAGGTTTTTGGTTGGACCCCTAGACTTCCCTCTTAGTGTAGTATCCAATCGCATTTAGATCTGACCATCACTTTTCGAATGTGTGTAAAAACCATCTTATGATTCAGAACTTGAGCATTTTGGGATGTTCTCGATTAAACTAATCAACTACTCAAGCAATAGAAGCTGAAAAGCCTACTTTGGTTACCACCAATGACCTACCTAACAAATTTTGTAAGGATTTTTTTCTCATAATTTGTATAAACTATTTATTTTATCTATTCTCTCTATCTTGTGCTTCAATAGAATAAATATGCTATTAAAGAGCTAGTGAGTAGTGTTGTACAAATACTCTTATGATTTAGCATTTGTAAATAATTTTTTAATCCTTTTATATATATATATATATATATATCTTGATTTTTCTTGTAAATCTGGAGCAGAAGAAGGGTTTTACATTGGTCAAATTTTGTATTTTTTTTTTGTGTGTTTACAACGATCAAAGAGAAATCGAATTTATGTAAATTTACAAACACTCTCTATCTTGGACGATTAGGGTTTGAGACTGATTTTCAGAGATCAATTTTTTTAGAGAGGTCATCTTCTTTCTGAAGTTTTTTTGCACTAGCTGCGTGCTTTAAAAGACCCTCCTTATTTTATGTGAATTTCCTCAGACGATTTGCAGCTGAATCAGGAATTTTTTAGAGAGAAAATGTTATTAAATTTCTTTTAGGAGAAATTTAAAATTGATTTTTTGCTGGAGGCTTGAAGATTTCTGATCGATTTCTCTTGAAAGCCCTCCACCCTTTTTGAAGTCAATTCCTTCAAGCTGCCAGCAAAATATGGCAAATAATTAGCTGAAAATTCGTCAGAAAAATGAAATGGGAGAAAATACAAATTCTCAATTAAAAAAAGTTGTGGTCTTTCTTAAGGAAGGAATCAAGGAAAAAGTTGAGGAATTTCCATGATTTAAGCAAGAAAAAATCCCACAAAAATTTGTTGGTCTACAAAAGGAATTATTTTCAAGGAAAATTGAATTTGGGCCAAGTTGGTTAAGTTGAATGAGAATTTTTCTGGCAAAATATGGCAAAATATGGCAAATAATATGGCAAATAATTAGCTGAAAATTGGTAAAAAAAATGAAATGAGAGAAAATTCAAATTCTCTCCAAGTGAAAAATAATTAAAAAAGGCTGTGGACTTTCCCGAGGAAGGAATCAAGGAAAAAGTTGAGGAATCTGCATGATTTAAGCTAGAAAAAATCCCACAAACGTGAGTCCACAAAAAGGAATTATTTTCAAGGAAAATCGAATTTTTGGGCCAAGTTGGTTAAGTTGAATGAGAATTTTTTGAGAAGGGAATTAGAAAATTATTTTTGTTGTCCATCTAACTCATCAATTAAAGGGATCAAATTCTTTTCTCAAGATCAACATAGGAAATCAATGGACGAGATTAATTGGACATGGATCAAGCATCCAACTAACTATTTTATTCCGGGATCAAGTCAAATTTGTGCAATTCATTGGACTTAGTTGTTTTCACTTAGAGAGGGATCTAGATCTCTCACTTTTTCTATAAATTGAGCTCTAAGATCCTCATTGCAACATCTCTCATTGCAACATCTCTGAACAATGTAATCAAGCTCTTGGCTAAGGAAGCTCCATATAACAATGTAATCAAGCTCTTGGCTAAGGAAGCTCCATATTTTCTTTGAATAGTATAACAGAGTCTTTGGGGTCAATCGATGGTGGTGGTGTTCCTCTTCATATTTTCATGGTAAAAAAAATTGAATGTGTTTTAATGATATATTGGTAAAAATATAAATTTGTTCTTTCACTTGCCATTTGTGGAGTTACAATTTGCACATGTACCTTGCATTAGTTCTTGAATTTAGAGAAGCACTTCAAATTCATCGATCTAGCAGATATCTCTAGATCTTTTTATTCATTGTGTTATCTAATTCTTTGTGATCTAACAAATCCCATCTTAAGTTTGTCGAAGTTCTATTGGTGCTATTAATTGTTATTTCTATTTGCCTTGGTCCATTTATTAGTGTATAGTTTATCTTGCATTAGTATTTGGACTTGGATAAATATTTTATATTTTTTAGTTTTATTGGGTTTTTGGTTGAACCCCTAGACTTCCCTATGAATGTAATATCCAATCCCATTTAAATCTAAAAATCATTTTTCGAATGTGTATAAAAACCATCTTATGATTCAGATCTTGAGCATTTTGGGACGTTCTCAATTAAACTAACAACTACTCGAGCGATAGAAACTTAAGACCCTGCTTTAGTTACCACCAAGGACTTATCTAATAAATTTTATATAGATTTTTTTGCTCATAATTTGTGAAACTATTTATTTTGCAGTTTAGTTACCACCAAGGACTTATCTAATAAATTTTATATAGATTTTTTTGCTCATAATTTGTGAAACTATTTATTTTGCAGTAGTCTATAACGCGACTTTTTGAAAGCCTTTTCGGCAGATTTTTCCGGTCAAAATCCGGTAGCAATTCATTGGAATCCCAAGTTTGATAGCTAGTTTCTGCACAATCATGGCTCCCAGGGGTTTTTTCAGGGCGCTGAATCCAAATATGCAGTTAAAAAACCATTTTAACTGCTAAAAATCAAGATTTAACCTCATTTCTTTCGTTGGATTCCGTCACCGGAATCTCCAAAAAGTCGCATTATAGACAACTCCATTTATTTTATCTATTCTTATAGATCAATAGAATAAGATATTTAGATATGTTATTAAAGAGCTATCTTTTGCTAATCAATGAGTAGAATTGTACTCATACTCCTATGATAGCATTTGTAAATAATTCTCTAATCCTTGTATAGATATATTTCTGGATTTTCTTTTTTTTTTTGCTAATCAATGAGTAGAATTGTACTCATACTCCTATGATAGCATTTGTAAATAATTCTCTAATCCTTGTATAGATATATTTCTGGATTTTCTTTTTATTTTCTTGCAGATCTGAAGCGAGAAGAAAGGTTTTACATTGGCCAAATTTTGTAATTTTTTTTGTGTTTTACAGAAAAAGCTTGTGGATGAAAGAGAAATCGAATTTATGTGAATTTACAGACCCTCTCTATCTTGGACGACTAGGGTCTGGGGCCGATTTTCAGAGATCCATTTTTTTTAGTGAGGTCATCTTCTTTCTGAAGTTCTTCTGCACTAGCCACGTCATTTAAAGGAGCCTCCTTATTTTATGTGAATTTCCTTAGACGATTTGCAGCTGAATGAGGAATTTTTTGAAGAGAAAATGCTATTAGTGTTTTATGGAGAAATTTAAAATTGATTTTTTGCTTAGGGCTTGAAGATTTATGATCGATTTCTTTTGATAGTCCTCTACCATTTTAGAAGTCGATTCCTTCAAGCTGCAAGCAAATATCTAGAGTATTTTCTTTGAGAAGCCGCAAGCCCTAAAGGGCTGATCTGATTCATCTAGTCTGACGTTTTCCTTGGACAAGAAAAATGGAATTTTTTGAAGGGGTTTCTGGCTAATCAAATTAAAATTTGGAGTCGTCCTCCCATTTCCTAGCCGATTGAATTTGTTTTGAGCGGACCGATTCATTTTTAATTTATTTTTTTAAGTCGCTTGCAATTTGAGGCATATCTCTTCTGGTGTGAAAAGCTTGGACGTTTCTTGCAGTGAAAGCGAAATAATATTTTTGTGAAGGATGATCGATTTAACCTCGGGAATTTGCATTTAAAATTTTCCGAAGCTTTTTCCCTTAATCCTTGTGTATTCAATTTTTGGAGCAAATTTCACTTTTGGGAAAATTTTCATTATTATAAAGTTTGTAAAATCATTATTAAATTTTTCACTCCTGAAATATTGTTTTTTAAATATATTGTAAAATCATTATAAATAAAATTCCTTTCACTGGTTAACTTGAGGAAGGGTATTTAAATTTCATTTGTAAACTTTCTTTAAAGTCAAACATTTTGGTTTATAACTTTAATAAAATCATATTTTCTTATGGTATCTTATTTTATTATTCAAAAGTGAGGGTTTTTTGTGGTGGTGACTAATATTTTAGTTTAGTTTTTTTGTTAGGTTCCTATAATACTAGTGTATTCCCTTATTATTATTGTCATTGTATCCCCTTATTGTTATTGTTGTGCCCATGTTGTCCCCATATTGTTATTATTGTGCCCCATAGAAGTCCACTATTGTTATTGTTGTGCCCTTACATTATTATTGTTATGTCAACTTTGACTATATTGTGACCTCTTAGACTTTTATATATAGAAATGAGGTCTTGTCATTTGTATCATCCAATAATTTTTCATTTGTGTAATGTCAAGGAGGTTGCCCCCTCGAAAAGACTAATTTTGAAGTTGTTGATCTATATTTTCTTGTATTTTGTGAGCTAATTGCATAACATTCTTTTATTGTTAGTTTAGTCTTTAGATTAGTTCATTTACATATTCATTGTGTTCTATTTCTAATCTCTTGGTCCACTTGGTCATTGTTAGATCTAGACTTCATCTAATTACTGTCATGATCTTACTAGCTACTTGATTTGACTTACATTTGAGTAATTTGTGTCTTTATCTCACATGTGTTTTAGATCAAAGTCATCATCAATAACTTGTTTTGTCCCTATAATTTTGTTAACGTTAAGAGTTATCTGCATGATATTTCAAAAAATAAAAATAAAAATAAATAATAAATAAATAAAAAAATCATTGAGAAGTTGTCTTCTTTTCAAGGTGATAATACCATTAATGCCAACAATCACATTAAGAATTTTAATATGTGTGAGTAGGTGTTGTAATGGTGTAGTGATAAGGATGTGAAGATGATGCTCTTCATCCTTCCTATATAAGAGGATGCTTTGGACTGGTTCATGGAGTTTCTTGCTAACACATTTGACTCGTTGCAATTGATCATCAATGTCTTCAATAATATGGAGATAAGGAGGATGAAAGGGATTTGCTTAACGCCATTAGCAATATTATTAAGAATGAAAATGAGATAATGGATGGATTCAATAAGAGGTTTAATGATATTGTTAAAAGTTTACCTTGGGATTATAAACCTCTACACAAAACTGTTACATTTGCAGTTGGCATTTCCTATGAGCTAAGGTGTGAGAAACTTGTTGATGCGAAGATAGCTCAAATTTTAGGCAAAGAATTGGAAAATGCAAGAAAACATCCGAGAAGTTTGATATTCTAGGTTTTTCTAGAAGTGATCATAACAATGAGTCAAAAGCAAAAGAAATTAAAGAAACTAAAAGTGATCCTATTAAAGAATTAACACAAGTCATTAGGAATATGCAAATTGATCATGTGAATCAAGTCACTGCTCTTCAAAATCGTTTAATTAATATGGAGAGGTCTCAAGGAGATAAGTTGTAGAACAATAGAAGTAATAATGCATGGCAGAAGAGGGGCCCTCCTAATGAGCAAAGACTGCCAAATTCGCTTGAGTTCACCACTCTTGTTGAGCAAGCTCCGCCTTAGTGTAGACCTTGTGACACTCTTCATGATGAAGCTATTTGGCCTTTTATGAAAGAATCATGTATAGTGGAATGGCAGGGACAAGTGATCAAATTAATCCTGTTGCCGAGGAGCATCACTTGTCTGTAGAGGATTGAATGGGGATTGTGGAAAAAAAGTTATGACGTGAAAACACTCCAATTTTCTTATAGCATTATTAATTTTGATGATGAGAAGGAAGATGATAGAGGTCCCATCAAGGCGTTGACCCAAATGTTTAGGAATATGGAAATGAATCATGCACAAATGATTAAGGATATGCAACTCAATTAAGCACAGCTAATAAAAACCATGGAACTCACTCAAGTGAAAAAAATAATAGATCATGCTAAGGAAATGAGTGCCATGGAAGCTAAATAGATCACTCTTCAAAATAGGTTAAAGGCCATGGAAACAAAGCAAGCACAAGTAATCAAGACCATGGAAACAAAGTAGCACAAGTAATCAAAGTAAATAAGTGCCATAGAGGCTAATCAGATCGCTCTACATAATAGGTTGGAGGAATTGGAAAGATTATTGATACAGAAGTTCCATCCTAGGCCAAATGAAGAATGGTAAAAAACAAAGAACTTTCAATAGATCATAGGCCTCCCAATATGCCGAAGCAAGTTCCCTATTATTATGAATTTCATGAGTACGAAAATTTCTAAATCTTTACAAACATAAATTCTACTGCAGTCACTGTTTTAGCATCTCCTACTTGTTATTTCATTCAACAAGTTATTTAATTTATAAACAGTGATGAAAAACACTACTGCAGACTACACTGACATACAGATCATAAACTGAAACAATAGGAGACAAACACACAAGGGACATCGTTATTTTTGGACAACATGTCCCCGGAAAAACCCTACTTGGGAAAACCGGTGTAGCAAATAGGGGGTTTGTATTATTAAGCAAGCAGAATCTAAGTAAAACAGGTTGTCTCTCACACTAGCTAACCTTTCAGAGAAATATCGGCAGCAAGAAATACATACAAGGGTTTACCTTGTTTCTCAAGTCATAGCTAATCCAATGAGCGATCTAACTCCTCCAGGCAGACACCGAAGTCCCTATGCAATCACTGCCTGGGCCAGTGTCTTGCCTCTAGAGAATTGTGTCTCCTCTTCTGTTGGATCGATTTGCTGGATGAAGATTGATGCTTATCCCTCTCAGCTCAGAACCTCGCTTCTCCAACAAAATCTCGGACTTCTAACGAATGCTCTGCACTGCCACTGCAAGAGCCCCTCCTGGCCTGCATCAGCTCTGCATGAGCCCCTCCCGGGCTGCATAGGCCTTTGTGCTGCCTTCCTGATGCTCAGGCCACCTCTCGATCACACACTCTTTGGCTCAGAACTTCCTCTCTGATCCAAATCTCCACTTCTACCCCTCTCACTGCAACTTAGGTCACTTGTTCGATTTTCTCAGCAAACCTCGCCCCAGAAAAATCAAACTGACTAATCAACTTGGTGTATCTCCAACTCACCCTCAAGCCTCCTCTTATATTTTTCTTATTGATGAATCAATGCCCGAGATTAAGTCTCTAATCAATGGCTAAGATTAAAACAAACTTGGTCCTTGTCTCTTAGAAGCTTCTCACCCATATTTTTATTAACACCCATTACTATCTTTATTTTCCTAAGTTTAGACTTAGGAACCTCATTAAAAATATTAATTATTGTAATAAAACACAGACCGGGTGGAATTTCACCAAACTATTTATGGGTCTTGGAGATCTCATGTATTCTAGCCCCTCCACAAAATTTTGGAGCTAGAGCACATACGATGCTACCCAAAATCAACAATGAGGAGGTCACTTATTCCATTGAAAAGGGGTTAATTGAAAGTGGTGTGGTTAGAATGAAAATTGAGGAAAATCAAGTTATGACTGTTGGGAAGAATCCAAAGATCAATTGTAGTCTTAATACTTGTGAGGCAGAGCATTTTCAAGACAAGGTAGAAAGATAGACAACAAGTGAATCATCATTACCACCACAACTAACCAAGAAAAAGAGAAGACAAGTGGAAAAGGATAAATCATCAATGTCAAATAGGGATAAGCCCCAGTAAGTTAGAAGTCAGAGAAGAAAATAGAAGAGATTGATAAATCTAGTGTCTATATACAACACAACATTGAGATGAGTAAGTGTCCCAAGATATTCAGAATTTGACATCGCACATCAGAGAAGCAACCCATGGATCTGCCAATGAGTCACCAGGTTCTCATCACAAACTTCATCAAAGATATCAGATGCCATAGGGAATCCTTTGTATTGTATTTCTAACCGTATTATCTTAGAATGGATTTCATTTCAGCATTTCTATTCCATAGATTAGATTTCCATTTCATGTTACTAGAGTAGTTTCCTTTTCAGTATATTAGAATAGAACTTTTATTTCAATACTTGATTTCATACGATGATTTTTGGATTTACACTTGAATGGATACTGCTGATGTAACTCGTATGGCTTAGATGAAGATTCTGGATTATCACATGTTTTCAAGAATGTGCGTGTCCACATGTGGAACAATATCTTGACCACTCAAGTGTTAACTAGAAGATAGTCAAAGACCCTATATGCAAAGCAAATTTTTTCATGGTTAGAGCATCTTGAAATCTAAAAGATCATCATCATCCTTCAACAGATTATCAAAATTATGTAATCCAAATTCTGTAGCCCTTTGGGGTCATTGTAAAAATGTTCCAGTATGATGAAAATGAGTCATGTAACACATCTAGGTAAGTTTATGATCTTTGTTAAAGAGTTTCACTCTAGGGAGTTTTTTTTCCCTTAAATAATTATTTGTGTTTCCAAAACATCAAATAATTAGTTTAAGTTTTTCTCCCAACTATACCCCAAAACTAGAGTGGGGCATGATGGTGAAATCTTAAGTGAGTCCTAATACATAGAGTCAATGTAATACGCCATACAGATCATCTGTAAAGTCTCGTAGAATTAGGTTAAGTAAAGTGTGTAATTTTAAATATTAAATTTTATGACTATTCAGGATTTTAATAATTATTTTTAATGTAAATCTAAAATGTAATGTCTCCAGTGGTTGGATTTTTTTGAACAGAGGCTCTGCAATTTGAACTAGGGTTTTGCGTTAGGGTTTTGTCATTCGTCACCATGGCGGGATGTGGAGGAGGGAGTTCTGCTCCCTCCTACAGCCAAATAGCTCTGGATAGAAGCAAGGGAGATGGATCGCATCGCTTCAAGAAACTAATGGAGGTGGCAACAAAGGCTATTAACACAGAAAAATCAGAAAATATCAGACCTCATGGACAGGAAGGGAATCATGAGGAAGCTAGTAGGGAGAGGAGGACAGGGGTAGCAGTCAGAAAGTTGCTCCTATGAGTACAACAGGGGTCTGTAA